>BQNB010059602.1:0-17328 GCA_026074375.1 Tanacetum coccineum | reverse complement strand
TCGAAGAAACAAGGTTAATTGGCACTATGCCAGAGATGACCCAATGTTCATGACAATCAATGTCATCTCAATGAATGAAGATACCAGTTGTACGGGGCTATCTTACCAAGGGAATTAACAAACGAAGACATCCGCAACTCTGAAGCGTATAAAGAATACTATGCTATTGCTTCTAGAGAGATTCCTCCAAAGACGAAAGCAAGCAAGAAGAAAGTTGACTTTGATGATACAACTAAGCAGACGTCTCCCTCAGCCCCCAAAGAAAAGAAAGGCACAAAGACTGGAAAAGGAAAGCAAAAGGCTAAAGAGTTAGAGACTATCTCTAATGTGGCTATGAAAGAAGCTGAACAACTCAAGACAATCATCAAGAGAAGCCGTAAGGAGACTTACAGGTTACATGCAAGCGAATCAGGAGCAGATGAAGGAACTGGTGTTTTACCAGGGGTTCCCGATGCACCTGATTATGACTCAGATGATGATATCTCCTGGAAGTCAAGCGATGATGATCAAGATGAAGAGCAAAATGAAGATGATGAGAACATTTAAGATGATGATGAAGAAGCTCAGACTGAATCTGAAGATGATGGTGATGATTTCATTCATTCAAAGCTCACAACTCATGACGATGAAGAAACACATGAAGAGGAAACTAATGAAGATGACACCTTCGATCCTACAATTCATACACCCTCTCATGTTACAACCACAGATGATGAAGACAGTGACACTGATGTTGAAGGAGAAAGGTCGAATGACGATACTACAAAAGTAGAGGATCAAGGCAATGAGGCAGACAGAGACACCAATGCCAATCTTGAAGGAAGAGATGATGCAATGATAGATGTTGAATTACCTCAGGTTCGAGCAACCCATGAAATAGAAGATACTTATGTGACCCTAACTCCGGTTAATCCTGATGGTCAACAGCAGAGTTCTTCGGTATCATCTGGCTTCATTTCCAACATGCTGAACCCAAACCAAGATATCGGTGTTGATGCAATATTTGGACCAAATACTGAAGTTACCTCACTAGTAGATATTCCTGTCACTGCCATTGCTGAGCCATCCTTCTTCACAAAAACCAATCTTCCTCCAACACTGACTCCTCTCTTCACTCAACTACAACAACCACCAATTCTAACACCAGCTATTACTCCAAGCTCCTCACTTCATAATCTTCCTAACTTTGGTTCTCTGTTTGGCTTTGATAACAGACTAAAGGCTTTAGAAGACAACTTCTCAGAATTCAAACAATCCACACAAGTTGCTGAAACACTCTCTTCTATTCCTGGAATCGTTGACCAGTACCTGGCTAATAAAATGAAGGAAGCAGTAGATGTTGCAGTTCAACTAAAGGCTGATAAAATTCGAGAAGATGCTTAAGCTGAAAATCAACAATTCCTTGACTCTATTGATGAAGGAATAAAGAAAGTAATCAAGGAATAGGTCAAGCACCAAGTCAAAACTGAAGTTTCAAAAATCATACCAAAAATTGAGAAGCTAGTGAATGAACAACTCGAGTCTGCGGTTCTAGTACGATCGTCAAGGGAAGCCAAGACGTCTCATGCTGTAGATGCTAATCTGTCAGAACTTGAGCTGAAGAAAATCTTAATTGACAAGATGGAAGCCAACAAATCTATTGGCAGATTTGACATCCAACAGAAGCTCTACAAGGCATTAGTTGATGCGTATGAAGCCGACAAAATTCTGCTAGATACTTATGGTGATACAGTCACACTAAAAACAGACATCGAGAGGAGCAGGATGATGATCAAGAACCCTCGCTGAACAGACCGGGGGTCCAAAAGAAGAAGGTCAGGAAAGAACTCTGAATCTACCATATGCTCAAGAGAAACGACAACTACGATAGGCAGGAAAAGTACTACTACAGGTTCTACGACTCATAAGCAATTCTGCTAGCCCAATCTGCTCTGGGTAGAGGACAAACTATGCCATCAACAGATGTATCTTTGAAAGCACCTGCACACCAGGAGTTTGAAACAGGTGTCCATGATGAACAAGCGGAAGAAGAGGTCCATCATCTTCCTGACTGGTTTCAAACAAACCCCTAAACGACTACCTTCTCTGATCATGCATGGAACAAGTCTGTTCTTGCCGTTCATGAATCTGTCCAACCTTGGCTAAGCAATCTGGCAAGAAGACAAGACCTTCTGAGAGTTCATTCGCATGAGATAACAGAACACTACATTTGACTTCTCGCTTTTGTGGATGCCTCGGCTAAATGTTAAAACACTAACACCTGAATTGTTAGCAGGTCCAACATTTGAGCTGATGAAAGGGAACATGCAAGAGCTTGACTGAACTTGAATACTTTTGTGAAGAAGTCTACAAAGCCACAACAGAAAAATTGGACTGGATCAACCCTGAAGGCGCCAATATCCTCTATGATCTCCTCTAACTCGTGAAAGCCACTACGTTGGTTCTAAAATTCTTCAAGGTCGTAATGTCCATACCGTTCATCATTCTCAATTACGACCTTGAGTACCTAAGTGGTGGTGGTGAGCGTCAAGCCGCACGTACTCTACTTTCAGTTAATGAAGACCAAGGCTGCTGATTACAGGCATATATAAATGGATAGATAGACTTTAGTGCCCAATCCAATGTGAAGTCAAGTGATAGTCAAACTCACGACCAAATTTTGCTCTCTGTGGAATCACAACATTGGGCAAAAAAGCGGAACGACAGTTCTATGCATTTGCGACACAAGGAATCTGCTCGTGACCGTCTACTCAATGAGGAAGAATTATTACTGTCACAAGGTGGAATAGTCGAATGGGCAAAACTACAAGCATCTTGACTGGATTACTGTACGGAGGGATGACGACATTCTTTACAAGTTCAAAGAAGGCGATTTCCACAGACTTTGGATCCAAGACATTGAAGACATGCTACTTCTTCTCGTGCAAGGAAAGGTGACAAATCTCAACGTTAAAGAAAGTATTGATTATGTTCCTTAAGAATGTTTACTCAGAAGTGTTGTCATCCAAAAGGGCGTTGTAGTAAGACCTTTAATTGGGGTGTTGAAAGCTATCAAAAGAAAACTCAACTCACAAAAGCTGGACACGTACATATCCAATTTGAGAGAAGAGACGCTAACACCACCTTACTTCGATCCTAAGAGGATTCTCTATTGAGAACAAAGACAAGAAGAAAGATTGATTGCATTGACGAACTACAACAAGTTTAGCGATGGTTATTCTCGATGATGGTTCGGACTGCTCTGAAATGATCGCTCAGGGAATCAGAATGGAGTATCTGCCTCAGGACTTTTGAGCCACGTGGACAAAGTAAATGCAAGAGCTATGATTCAGGCAATTGACAAAAGATTAAAGACAAGGAGGATCATGCGGAGTTTGGAGAGATTTGTTGGTGGAAGACCATACGGGGGTGACTTACGGCTACTTCAAAGGACCATATGATTTATCATGTGTTGTTCTCATCTTATAAGGTCAATCCTCGTAAATCATTTTATCTTGTGAATATGTTAATAACTAGTGTAGATTTTTTGGTGAAAAATAAGATGTGCTCGAGTACAAATTTTTACACGAATTTCTTAGTAAATTCAAAATTTGTCAAATAATTGTACTCGGCACCATCTTATAAACCCTCAAAAGTTGAGGGGGAGCAATAATATGTTCCATTATGCTAGAATACATCATTTTGTCCCCGAATGGTTAATCAATTGATATCCAAAATATCAAGGGATTAACATTTTGGATAAGGGGAGAAAATGTGATTAACCTGGACTTAATGTATATTGACAGAAGTAATCAATTAAAATGGACTCGATGCACTCCACACTTAGCATGTACTACGATTACGATGCACATGTTAAGGGGGAGCTTTTAGTGATGATTAAAACATTCAAAGTGTAAACCTTTTGATATTTATATCAAACACTTTGAATGAATTTTTCAATGATTTTGGTTTGTAATGGTGATGGAATACCCTAAAAGACCGACCATGTACTTAATTTTATGGAGTTATAAGGTGGTTAGGTATAGGTATTAAAATCCCATGATCCAGCCAGAACCGGAGGGATCTACCCAGGGATATCCACTAGTTAGTGTAGAAGTCCTTAGGAATGATTAAAAAAAGGAGAAAAAGTGAGAATTGGGAATAATGCCGACTGAGATGGAGCTAACACTGGAACAAACCCAACAAGGTGTTAGTTATGAAGTCTCGGTAAGCATTGAAGGGGTTGAAGAATGAAAAAGAAATGTAAGGATAAAGGGTGAAAAGAAAGAAGCCCTCCATACACTTAGGCAGAAACCGGGTCAATACATATGCTGTCAGAAACACTCAGGTGTTGTCTGACATTGAAGACAGTCATGGACCCAGTGACGCTATGCACAAACCCCTCCTAGCCACTCAAAGTCGGAAAGACTTTGTTTCAAAACTCACGGAGATACACTCATTTCTATTGACTTTCTCACTCCGAGTTAGTTGATATTGAAAAGGTGGCACTCAGCTCCAGCCTCCGATCACTAAAATTAAAAGTGCACAATTGAGTCTAGAGCCAAAAGAGATCATCCATTAATCTCATTAGGACACTTGTCATAATTTAGCTTGTTATCTCACACAATGTGAATATCAAGTAATATCATTAGAGTCCTACGCAAGATCCTTGTGATTTTGCCAGAACATCCGAGTGATACTTAGGTATTCACAATGAAGATGGAAATCCTGCTTGAGCCAACATCAAACAAGCTCATGGTAGGTAACTTGTGAGATTCTTTATGAATCAAACTTGTGACAACTGGAAAGAAACGATGGTGCGATTCTATAAGAATCAAACTTGTTCCAGGAAAGGGATCTACGGTTGTTAATGAATTTTGAAATGTGATTTACACTCTCGGTGTGTCACAAAAACAATTTTGCAAGTGATACACCGATTGATTTTCAAATCAATTTTTTATATCAATCGGTGAGATAGTAACTCACTGGTTCACTCTTATCGTGTTGTCTGCTTTGAGACGTTCCGATAATGAGAACATGCTGAGTACGATGAATCTAATACTTATGTGTTAGAAAGATTCAATACTACAGCTGGAAATCCTGTCAAGAAGATTCTTCTTAAATTGAATCTATCTGATCACAGGTCGATCCTCACGGATTTGAAGGTTACTCCAACCAAACCCGGGCGAATGACAAAGCCATATTCGTCCCCCCTCTTTATTGCTAACTGTTTTAATGCAGGATACTTAAAGATGGTGGTGAAGGTACCTGATTCCAGCTGGCTCACAAGATCCATAGCCACATGCTCATACCCGACCGACAAAACATAAAGACATCATGAAAGCTCAAGTACATGTTTCAAGACTTCCGCTACTCTGATACCGTACGTCTTTCTCGAAGTGACGAAGTGTTAAAGTTAAAGAATTTCAAGAAAGATGCAACATTAAAGCTTTCCAAATCAACAAATCAAGAAAGGTATGAGCATGTCGGTCCAGAAGTCACAAGTCCACAAGATGGCAAAATTACAAGATGGCGAAGAGATTATGCTTGGTTGATGATCTCAAGTTGCTCAAGATCACAATGTCAAATACAAGTTCAAGGAACAAGCTCAATCCAAAAAATCATATATTCACTACAACATATTCACAAGAGAAAGTCAAGAGTACGAGCTAAAGACTAAAGATGAAGCATAGTATGCTAGGTTTAAAGTTTTGTAAATTGGAGTGACCTCCCTTAGGGGGAGATTGTTGGAAACACAAAAAGTGTCGGTCACTTCCAAGTTGTAATAGTCTTAGCTCGTAGTTTATGTAATGATTAGATTAGTAATCTAGTCCGGCCCAAGGGACCAAGGAGCCATCATAGCCCCTTGGGCCCGGCCTATAGGAAAGTATTAAACCTCTCCTAGCCTTGGAGAGGGGTTGGTTGTTCCATTTGTTACATTCCATCTAATAAACATATCCATTCCATCCTATTCCTTCTCTCTCAACTTCACAACCCGATCTCTCTCTTATTCTTGGTTGATCATAGATTACATGTATCACAATGAGTGTTGAGGAAATTGAGGGGGTGTAGTCCCAGGAGTGGCTAATGCATATAAAGGGCTATGCTATTATAAGACATAAACCCACAGAGGCCCGCATAGTCAATAAGCCAGATGACCGAACGACAAGAAGTACAAAGTAGCAGAGAATGCTTTAGCAACAAGAGGAAGTGGGAAAGGTGACCACATGGAGCTCGAGCCAACAAAAACAAAAAGGCATCTAAGGTGCCTAGAGCACACACTACTTGGCCAATCAACAAGAATGCATATGCTGGATCTCTACCTCTGTGCAACCAGTGCAAATTTCACCATAATGGACCGTGCACTATAAAGTGTGGAAATTATAAGAAGGTTGGCCACATAACCTTAAATTGTAGAACACCTACTGCTGCTAGGGATCAACGAACTCTCACCTGTTATGAGTGTGGAAGTTTGGGACACTACAAGAGTAATTGTCCAATAGTGAAGCTTCAGAACCATGTGGACATGTACTGGAAAAGAAAAGCTTGTGGAGACTCTAGCGCCACGACGTCTAACATCAACATCTAAGGAGAGACCCTCCCGTTTTACATAGTAAACTCTAAGCGGCAACTTTCTTAGACTTTAACTCCAATAGGAAATCTATGTTGTACTTTCTTTTGAACCTCGTTGTACACGTGGATGATTTAAATTATCTATCAAACTTATGTGTCATGGAAAACCTTATCGAATTTACTCTCTATGCAAACCACTCCCTAAACAATTATAACCCTTCAAACATTGTTACAACTACGTTATAAACCATTTCACTACCACATGATAAATTATTTTACTAATCATCATCTTACTATCTTCGAATAAACAAACATTTTATAAACTATTCATAATCATTTCACGAATACCTTATGAGTTACCTTCTTGACATCTTATATACTATTTTGCAATCATCTTAAAAACTACGTTGCTATCACTGTATGAATTATCTTGTTCTTACCTTATGAAACCATTTTTCATCACATAAATTATTTTATTGTCACCCCATGAGTCATTTAGCTATTGTCTTGTAAACCATCATACAATTTCTCGTAAACCATTTTGTTGTTATCTTATCAACAACCTTACATCCACCTTGTGAATCATTTTGTCATCTTGTAAAACTCTTTGATACTTCTTTGTACATCACACAATTTTGACAAAAATAAGCATCGTATCGTTATCCTCAAATCTACTTTGCCTGATCACCTATGTAATAATTCGGAAGACTATGCACGTTGAGAGTAGTACCATGTAAACATTTGTCAATAAATTCTATTTTTCACTTACTTCCTTGAAAAGCAATGTTTTGTCAATGCGTAGCCATAAAAAGTTATTCTAGAACTCAATTAGTAAACCATATAAACTAAGCAGACCTATTACTCATTTACTCTAAGAGTCGACATCATTCTTATACTAACATCCTAAGCCGAGGGAACACATCACTAGTCTCCCCAAGACAATTGTTATTCAAATTTTACTCACATTAGAGAAATTTTCTAAATTAACATTCAAATCAACTTAATTCCTTATAGAACTTGGTAGTTTCGACGTTCATAAATAATCGGGCATGGATTGGTTGAAAAGTACAAGTTTGTAATTGTTTGTGCGAGAGGAGAAATCGTTCGTATTCCCTAGGGAAATGAAACGTTGATTGTTCGCGGTGACGGAAGCGACCGGGGAAACGAGACTCGTTTAATCATTATCTCGTGCACTAAAACCTAAAAATATTTGCTAAAAGGATGTCCTGTCTTTTGGCACATGTTACTACAAAGGAGATTGAAGATAATTCGGAGAAGAAGCGATTTGAGGACGTACCGATCATTCAAGTATTTCCTGAAGACTTGCCGGGTCTCCCTCTGACTCGACAAGTAGAATTCCAAATCGATTTAATACCTGGTACTGCACCTGTAGCACGGGCACCTTATCGATTAGCTCCGTCCAAAATTAAAGAATTGTCGGACCAACTCCAAGAACTTTCTGATAAGGGCTTCTAAGACCTAGTTCATCACCTTGGGGAGCTCTTGGTCCCTTATTTGTCAAGTTGGAAGAGGATCGTTTCGAATGTGCATTGACTACCGAGAGCTGAAAACAAGCTAACGGTGAAGAATCGTTATCCACTCCCAAGGATCGACGATTTATTTGATCAACTACAAGGATCCAGTGTTTATTCTAAGATAGACTTGCAATCTGGTTTTTTTTTTGTATTTTTTTTGTTTTTTTTTTTCAAGGTTATCACCAGCTTCGAGTACGTGAAGAAGATATTCCAAAGACGGCATTCAGACCTCGATATGGTCATTATGAGTTCCAAGTTATGCCATTTGGCTTGACGAACGCACCAACGGTATTATGGATCTCATAAACCGCATATGCAAGCCATTTTTAGATCAATGTGTGATCGTCTTTATCTATGATATTCTCATCTACTCTAGGAATAAGAAGGAACATGAAGAACATCTTAAGGCAATTCTGGAATTGCTTAAGAAAGAGGAGTTGTACGCTATATTCGAATTTTGGCTTCCCAAGGTACAATTTCTCGGCCACGTGATTGATAGTCAAGGCATTCATGTGGATCCCGCCAAGATCAAATCCATAAAAGATTGGGCATCTCCTAAAACTCCAACGGAGATTCGACAATTTTTAGTCTTGCCTGGGGGGGTGGGGGGGGGTGGGGGGGGGGGGGGGGTGGGAGGGGGGGGGGGAGGGGTATTCACCGAGATCATCGAGGATTTTCGAAGATCGCCAAGCCAATGACCAAGCTTACTCAGAAGAAGGTCAAGTTTGTTTGGGACGACAAATAAGAAGTAACGTTTCAATTGTTGAAGCAGAAGTTGTGTAGTGCACCAATTCTGGCTTTACCTAAAGAAAGCGAAGATTTTATCGCATACTGCGATGCTTCAATCAAAGGTTTGGGCGTTGTGTTGATGCAAAGAGAAAAGGTGATTGCTTATAGCATCACAACCAATTTAAAAATTATGAGAAAAATAACTAACGAGCTCATGATTTGGAACTTGAAGCAGTAGTGTTCGCTCTCAAGTTTTAAAGGGTCATTATTATATGGGAACCAAGTATACGTAGTTTCACTGGATCATAAGAGTTTACAACACATTCTTAATCAGAAAGAGTTGAACATGAGGCAAAGTCTTGGTTAGAGTTGCTTGGTGATTACGATTGTGAGATTCGCTATCACCTAGGAAAGGAAAATGTTGTTGCTGATGCTCTGAGCAGGAAAGATCGAATAAAACCATTAAGAGTTCGAGCCTTAGTCATGACTATTGGCCTTGGATGCTTCCTACGAAAATCTTTTAAAATGCTCAGACTGAGCACGAAACACCAGAGGGGAACATCAACGAACGAAGATGTTGGAGGTTTGTTGATTGAAAATTTTTAAAAGATCCATGAGAAACTTAGAACGGGGAAGTTGGAATCCCGCGCGGATGGAACTCTATGCTTAAATGGCAGGAGTTTGTTACCCTGTTATGACGATTTGCGGACTGTGATCATGCACGAGTCCCACAAGTCAAAATACTCAATCCATCCGGGTTCTGACAAGATGTATCAGGACATGAAAAAGCTATATTGGTGGCCCAATATGAAGGCCGACATCGCCACCTATGTTAGCAAATGTTTAACATGTGCTAAGGTCAAGGCTGAACATCAAAGGCCATCGGGTTTGTTGGTGCAACCCGAGATACCTCAATGGAAGTGGGATAATATCATGATGGATTTTATCACGAAGCTTCCTAAGTCGTCACAAGGTTATGACACCATTTGGGTGATTGTTGACCGACTTACTAAATCCGCAATCTTCGTACCAATGAGGGAAACTTATCCCATGGAGAAACTGGCAAGAGTTTACCTAAAGGAGGTGGTCACGAGGTATGAAATACCTGTCTCAATCATTTTTGATCGCGACTTGAGGTTCGCATTAAATTTCTGGAGGTCACTTCAGAAGGCTTTGGGTACTAGCTTGGATATGAGTATTGTGTACCATCCACAAGCTGACGGACAAAGCGAGAGGATTATTCAAACTCTCGAGGATATGCTGCGTGCTTGTGTGATCGACTTTGGAAATGGTTGGGTTAATCATTTGCCACTAGTCGAGTTTTCATATAACAATAGTTATCACGCTAGCATCAAGGCTACACCGTTTGAGGCACTTCACGGTCGAAAGTGTCGTTCACCTGTTTGTTGGGCCGAGGTTGGAGAAGTTCAACTCACTGGTCCAGAAATAGTCCAAGAGACGACCGAGAAGATCATTCATATCAAGCAAAGAATTCAAGCCGCATGTGATCGACAAAAGAGTTACGCCGATTTAAAGCGTAAGCCGATGGAATTTCAAGTTGGAGATAGAGTTATGCTTAAGGTTTCGCCTTGGAAAGGAGTAGTACATTTTGGCAAACGGGGGAAGCTAAACCCTAGATATGTTGGACCTTTAAAAGTGTTGGAAAAGGTTAGAGCCATTGCTTACAAGCTTGAACTTCCTCAATAGCTGAGCAGGGTTCACAATACGTTTCATGTATCCAACTTGAAGAAGTGCTATGCCGACGAACCATTAGCCGTTCTGTTAGATGGACTCCATATTGATGACAAGCTTCATTTTGTTGAGGAACCAGTAGAGATCATGGATCATGAGGTTAAACGATTGAAACAAAGCCGCATTCCAATCATCAAGGTTCGATGGAACTCTAGGAGAGGTCCTGAGTTTACATGGGAACATGAAGACCAATTCCGGAAGAAGTATCCACACCTCTTCACAAAGACTACACCTCGTCAAGTGCGAATCTTAGCCTTTGAGGACAAGGCTCATTTAATAGGGGAAGACTATAACACCCCGTGTTTTAGGTCATTGTACGATGTCATTTATTTTACTATTTATTTTTAGTCTTGTACGCGTTTGCTTTTAATTTTAAAGTGTTAAGTTAAATCGCGTAAGCTAAAAATTATCATTCAACGTAAGCGGGCATCAAATAATTAAATGTTTACGTCAAGCAAGTGTTAGATAATTATTGGAGTATAATTATTATCTTTTCACATTTTATTTTTATTGATTACGTAAAGTGTTTACGTTTTGCGATAACATACGTTTAGGCATTCCCGGAACCACCAAAACTTTTCTACGCTTCAACAAATACCCATTATTATATCCAATACCTAAAGTTTTTATAAAACTTCACCTATGGTTACATATTGGCTGAATTTACATAAAGGAAAACCAATTAAAAACTAAATGTTACAAGTTTACACTTTACACATAATATCTACCACTTTAAGCTTCATGTAAATAACTAGATATTATGAAAGATATCAAAAATCATATTGTTCTCCCTTTGTCTCTCATATCCCACAGTAACAACAAGAAAAAGGGACAAGGAGCACACATTTTACTAGCAACTTGATATTGTACATATACAACTCATTAAACCATAAGACTTTTATGTTTGTTTGATCAAAGACTTTCCTTAAGACCCTCTTCATGTCTAAGACTTTCCTATGGCCACTTTGACTAGTCTTATGTGTATATAAGACCAAGTTGCTAAGAAAAGATTACACACACTCTTCATTTGCTTAAGTGAAAAACTCTCTCATATCTCTCTTTTGCTCTCTCAAACCCACGACACACACCAAACAACATAAACAATCCATACCAAATTTATTTACCACATTTCCAAATGTTCTTACAACATATCTAAGATATCCTAAGGTGTTTAGAAAGTTTGATTTGGGGTTTACAAGTGTTAAAGCAAAAAGGTTCAATATTATGGTTTTCTTGGATTTAGGGTTTCTTTTGTATTGGAAGCTTAGGTTAAATAGCTAAACAAGGGTTTAGATCATATTGTTCATCACCATACATCATATTAAGGTTATCTAAAAACCTTAATCTCTTTACATTCATGATTTTATGTTATAATGGTTATATAGTTAATCACCATCTAGAAAACTTATTTACATGTAAAATAGAATTTTTACTTATGATCATGGTATGAAATACTTTGTCATGTGCTATATTGTTGTTAAAAACATGTGAGAACAAAAGTATATACATTATATAAGTGTGGTTTATAACATAAAAAAAAAAAAAAGCTATATAAAACTAGTTACCTAAAAAGAGTATTTATAAAAGTTCATGAACAAATAAGTATGTAAACTTATGGATCTTGTGATTCATGGACAATATTTGGACAAATCATAGACTAAGGACTTTAAGTATGTAAGACATGTGATATAAATGATTGTAATAAAGTGACTAAACTAAAAAGTTATAAAAACATATTAACAAAATGAACAAAACTTGCTGTTTTATTTGAAATATAAAGTTTTTATTTTATATTTTTATAAAATATTGCATGTCATGAGGATTCCAAAAAGGTAAGAAACTCGAAAACCGAGTTATAACGAATGAGATACGTAATTTGTAAGATTTAATTATAAAAAGTGTTTTATAAAAGAAATTTTATAAAAACTTAATACAATTCACTTTTGATATATACAAATGATTATTTTTCTCAGATAGTACATATTTTTAGGATTCCAAAACATTAAGAATCGTAATTTTTCGATTAATAACGAAGGAGTTATGGACTTTTCACGTTTACAACAATAAATACTTTTTAAAAGCTAATTTATAAAAAATTATTGTTCACATCAGATATATTTATTTTGAAAATATCATAAATTAGATAGAACTATTAATTACGAAGACGTGCTTGAAAGAATCACTAAAAACGGAGTTAAAACGAATAAAATACGACGTTTGCGAGTTTACGACGATTAATTTTATAAAAGTATATGAACAGTAAAAAGTACTGTTCACCAGAGGACTTAAAATATGAAAATGTAATATTTTGATAACTCGTCTTAATACGAAAGCGTGGACATAAGAAACGTAAGAAACGGACTTAAAACGATAAAGTTACGCCATTTTTACTAAAGAGATATTTATAAACGTTTTTACTTTATAAATATGATTTCACTAAAATGATTAGATGGTGATGTAGCTATATAGAATTATATATGGTATTAGTTAATCAAAGTGCTTAGTACTTATACGACCTATAATCAATTAGGTTGCATTCGGGCGTAATTGTGACGCATTTTCACGCATTTGATTTACATTGTTAACTCATCCACTCGAGGTGAGTTCATAGCCCCACGTTTTACATTTATAATGATTTACAAGTTTTGGGGTGAGAAACATATGCATGTTTTACAATTGGACGCAAGTGGACATTTTACATTACGATTACGTGTTTGCCTAAGTAGCGATAACCCTTTGAGCCCATTATCATGAACTGTCAATTACTGTTGTGAGCGCGAATATTATAAATAGATCTATTTGGGATTGACATCCCCGTTCGGGTGAGTCATGCTCAATGTGCTGGTTTGTCGGACAACGAACGTATACCATGTTGGACATAGGATGTTGTGGGTTAGAACATCATCACGGGCAATGTTGGCAATTTATATTGCAAGTCATACATGTCGAGCTTCAGTGTCATGAGCTTAGGAAAACGTAATACATTTTATGATGTTTGCATCTGTTGCATTATCATGGGGAAATCTTGCGGTCCTACATTATACATTTTATAAACCTATGAATTCACTCAACAATATGTTGACGTTTTAAGCAATGTTTTCTCAGGAGATCAGTAAGGTACAAGACAAGGGATACATTTGGTGGTTGTTATTTTGGAAGTCATGCATTAAAGATTTGGTTGCATTACATTTTGGAAAACATTTGTTATGGACTAGAATCTTGTAATTCGTATTTTGAACTAGTAAAGCTTCAGGCTTTATGTAACAAACACTTTGCTCAATCTAATGTATCGGTTTTTAAACGACTTTTGGGTCGTTCTTATATATATATCTTGTGTTATTGATCTATGAAGTATCACCCCCAACCCATATTCCGTTGTGACCCAATTTGGGGGTGTTACATTTCCAAACCTCATTAGAAATATCTTCACTAACACTCTTTCTAGACTTAGGTCCATAGCCTTCAAACTTAGGCTGTTGGAACTCCTCTAGACCAGAGTAGGACAAATCAAGATTTGGGGGTGAAAATAACCTTGTAAGGGGAGGTGGAACAACATTATAGCTTAGAAACCCCACACCCTTTCTACTTTTGTCAGGTATCTGACTCCCTATTAATTTGTCTAGACTCTTAGAAGTATTATTAAATTTTTCAATTTTAAGTTGATTGCTTTCTTTTTCTTGCTTAAGCTTTTCTAACTCACTTTTAAGCATGCTAATTTCTGAGTCTTTATATGAAATATCTCTTTTAAGAACAGCAAGTTGCTAACAAAAAATAACCTCATTCTTTTTGTAAAAGACAAGTTGCTCTTCCACAGATGTTAACCCTCTTTTATAAGTAGCTAAATTAAACTTAGATTTGTTAAACTCTATTCTTAAATCATGTAGATCCCAATTCAATATAGATCTTTCTAGCCTGTTAAGGGCTGTAGCCAATATGGATAGTTCCACACAAACTACAAGAGAAACAATGACTATGAACACTATAAGTTATGCAGAAACTAACTTATAATGCTAAGAAGAACAATGAATATTAATAACTAAACTTTTGTATTGATCTGCTAAAATGATTACAGATTACTAACTATGAGATGGCTTTTTGGTGAGAGATGCATATTCTCTAATGTCGTAGGGTTCCTTTTATACACCAAGGATAAACCCTAACAGACTTACAAAACGCGTAGAAGATAATGTATATCTTTTCCTATAATAGCTCATGCATATCTCTTAAACAGTACTAACTATTTTGTACTGGCGGTACAAACTAATACTAACGGTACTAACTATAACTGTCGGTACTTTCTATTACAACTAGCGGTACTAAGTTAGGAAAGAATAATTCCCAACAATTCTCCCCTAAACATGTTTGTTGAACTTGTTTAACTTCATGTTTCTCTGTTGTAGATATCTTAAATTTCATGAAGGATGTATTCAAACACTCTGTCAAATCTTTGACTCAATCTAAGATAAACTTAAGTACCTTTGATCCTTTCTGTATCATTCTTGGATCTTCACTTTTGATAATATTGAACTCTTGTACAATTATCTTGATCACTTAGCAACTTACAATCCTTGTCTTCTCAGTTTGTCTGCAACGCAGCTACATCTTTTCTGCAACAATCCAACTAAGTTGGCTTTATAGTTTTTGGAAAACCACCAGCCATTAACAGATTTGATGTTCCTTTACCAGTAGTCGTTTGCTCTGGGATAGCCAATTCTTTATTGTAAATAACAAGGTGAATTGAGAACCTTATAGTTTTAAGTAAACTATTAACTATCAACGGATTTGATTTGTCTTTACCAAAAATCGTTTGCTTTTGGACTAGTCAATGCTTCATTGCCATAACATGGTGCATTGATAACCATATAGCTATTAGAAAACTATCAGCTACCAACAGATTTGATTTGTCTTTACCAGGAACTGTTTGATCCTGGACTAGACAACTCTTTACTGTGAAGCAAGGTGAGTTGAGAACCATACAAATTTTGGTAAATTGTCCCATAAACAGATTTGAGAAGTCTTTACCACAAGCCGTTTGCTTATGTACTAGTCAGTTCTTATGTCTGTTAAACATGGTGACCTGATGACCATTTGTTGTGTGGTTTTGAAACCAACACTCAAAGATCCTTCTCATCTCCATCAGAGTTTTCAGGTTCCAACTCTACAATTAACTTCTTGACAAATCTAATCAACTCCAATGCCATAATATTGTCTTCTTCAGATTCCAACTTCAATTCTAGCATTTGCACCAGTACTTTCTTTCTTAAAGGATACTTGCCATAGTACTGTCTTCTTCAAATTCTAATTTCAATTCTAACATTTGCATCAGTACCCCTGAAGAACCATGTAGCTTCCAACTTACTACATTCCAATCCTGCTGTGAATTCCAAAACTTATCTTCATCACTTATATTGAACATTATCATTAAATCTCCTAAAAGTACTATGTCAAATCCTTTGGGTATCTCATTTTGGTATCTGTCCATCACAAGTTGATATACAACACACAAATCCTCTCTATCAAATATGGAAAGTACCCTTATCAAAAAACTAAAGTATCTCTTCTGTCCATTGCTTCTAATTACCACATTTAAATTGATTTCTTCTATGTCTTTAGTTTCATCATACTGTGGTTTAGTTCCAAGACATTCAGACTTCCATTCTATGATAGGATACTTCTTATCAAGTATTTCATAGTCCACCTCTTTGTCCTCATCTGGGGCTATTGTTAAACATAATCTCAGTTCATCATTCTCTTTCTCACTATTAGTTTTATCACCCTCAGAAGTGTCTTGTCTAAATCTTCTTTTTCTTCACTTCATCTTCTTCCTTGTGCCAAGTTTTCTCTTTCTAGTACCTTCTTCTTCTTTGCTTTCCTCCTTAATACTATCTGCCTTCTTTATACCAACAGCTTTCTTGTTCAAATCTCTTATTAACCTCTCATCCTCAGCAGAACCAATAGCAATAAAGTTCAAATCTTTTTACCTTTTCATACAACACTTGTATTTCTTTAAAATTCTTGTTTTTTAAATCTAAATGCTTTTTTCCTCCAACATGCTTCAAATATGTCATCATTTAGTTTCTCAACTGAGTTCTTGTAGAAGGTCTACTTCTGATTTCAGCAGCTCTTTGTTGTGCAAGAAATCTCTTTTGAGCAGCAATGGTATCATGAAGGAACTTGGCTCTCTCTTCAATGGTGAAATTTTCTCTCTCTTCCTCTTGAAGCCTTATAGCTAGAATTCTATCAGCATCAATTCTAGCCTGGATGTCATCATAATCCCTTATTAGCACAGCCTTGGTAGCTTCCTCTTCAGCCAACATTTTCTTCTCCTCTTCTGCTTCCCATTCCTCTTGAACCTTTCTAGCTATCTCTTCATTAGTAGCAAGCTGAGCAAACTTTCTTTTAGATTCATTGACACCTTCCAATTCAGCATCTGACTCAGCTTCTTCCTCGAGAACTTTCTTGCCTTTATCTTTAGGATCAATCTTAGGAAGAGGCTTTAATTTTAATACTGATCTTGTTGATGTAGGCCTTAGTCTATCAGTGTCTTTAGTATCTTTAATCTCTACTCCTTTTTGTTTAGCCTTATTTTGACTATTGATACAAGAAACTCAACAATGGTTTCATCATCTTTGAAAATAGGAGCAGCACTTTCATCTAAATTTCCATCTTTTGGCTCAGCAGTACCTTCATCAGGCTTGTCGGTACTAACTTTTGGCTTGTTAGTACTAACTTTTAGCTTGTCAGTACTAACTTGATCTTC
>BQNB010059601.1:0-37261 GCA_026074375.1 Tanacetum coccineum | reverse complement strand
GTCTTTAGAAAAAGTCTTACATTTTGAAAAGTAATTCATTTATAATGTAAGTAAGATTTTTGGTTTCAAATTTATAAGTTGTTTTTTTAAAGTAAAATTTTTTTTTCCATTCATCAAAAAGATAATTATAAAAAGAATGCCAATGAAGCATTTCTAATGCAAAAGCATTATTTTTCGTGCCAATGAAGCATTCGAAAAAATAGAATAACAAAAGCTATATGTAGTCTTTAATCGTTGGCGTATCCATGTTGAGAGAAAGACTCGGATGGGGTCGCAACTAAGGATTAAAACTATGTACGTGGAATATTATCAGCATGAATGGTTTGGAACACTTAGTTTGGAACATTTTGATAATGTCTTGAAAATTCTGTGGGAGAAAATATTAAACACTTAGTTTTTGAAATACCTTGTGATTAAAATATGTCTTGAAAATTCTGTGGGAGAAAATATTATCAGCATGAATGGTTTGGAACATTTTGATAATGTTTTGAATACATAATAATTGTCGTTGTTGATGTATCCAAGAACATTAAAACTTTGTTTTTCGAAAAACTCCCCCTCAAAAATAGGTCCAATTGAGAAATTGTTGTCTTTTGAAAACACTGTGAGGGATGGAGTGTTGAACACACAATTTTTGAAAGACATGAAATCTCTTGATCATCGAAAATTTCGTGCAAAATTTGTGTTCATCTTTTTGAAAAACCAGATTGTTAAGACTTCTGCTCGTTCTAACGGTAAGGGTACGCCGCACTGAAACGTACACTTTCCCTTTTTCTTGAGCTAAAAACATTGAATGTCGTATAAAGAAACAGCTCAAGACCGAGAAACGTAATTTCTCAGTTGGTAGGATAAGTTATAAACCTTCCTTTATTAAAAGTCCGGTATATGTACTGACATTGCACATAAGACCATTTTGAAAAATAGAAAATGACAAGTTTTGAAAACTATTTGAAAAACTCCTCTCGCGAAACTTCATTTACACACTATCTACGAAAAACGAGTCAATGTAATCACATTTCTAAGCACGTAAATGTTATCAATTCCAAGAGACATGTCGAGAAGAATCTTTTTGGAAATTTTCTGATTTTCTTATTTTGTATTTATTTACTTGTTGTCCTCAGCATTGCTATATGATGGTGGAATAGTAATTCCAACTCTTGTCGTGATGTAGCTGTCTTGACTGCTAGAGGAACAACTTTTGGAACCAGCTTTGAACTTGACGGTTCATTGCCGTGGTCGTGAATTTTGAGTTCTGAACGGTTATGATCAGAAGTCATTTGATGAAGAACGAGGCCTGAACTGATGTGAACAAACATCATTGCCATGAAGACCGAGGCTTGATCTGCTACGATCAAACGTCTTTTGAACATTGAGGAACGGGGCCTGAAGTGTTATTTTCAGCAGACGTCATTTATCGTTGACGACCGAGGCTAATTGTAGGATCCCGATCTACACTTTCACTTCATATTACACAACACGGATCGAACCAAGAACTAGAAAAGAGATAATGGTTTAGAGAGAGAAAGAAGAGAGAGATATGAGAGAAAAAGAGAAGATATTATTTAAGATATTATGAGAATTAGTGAGAAATTTTAGATATTTTCTAAGAAGAAAATATCTATTTATACCCCTACACATTTAATGTGACGCGCGAGATATTTAACTAGGACTCGGGCTCGGGTTTTGCTTGGGATTAATCCCGAAACATATACAAGATTAGATTAACTATCGAGCCCGATTCCCGATATTATACTATTACAACATTAACTAATTAAATGACCGAGACTCGTACACGTAATGAACGAACTTCCTGTTCGGCTCAATATTTTGAGGCTAACATAAAAAAATCAAATTCATGCCCAGTACCTACATCTATTCACTATAACTTTTAATTAAATCTCGGGACGAGATTTCTGTAAGGGGTGGAGACTATAACAACCCAAGAATTTTCATCAACCTATTTTACTATGATCATAATTGTACGGGGATTTTTTTTGCTTTATTACATTACTTGCATTGTCAATGTCTCAGTATGTCATGTAACTTACATAACTAAAGTAGATGAGCTCACACAACCTATCTATGGCAATCCTATCTTCATATATGTCAAGCAAATATCAAAACATGTCAAGTCAATATCATCATATTCTTATTACAAAGTACATTATTCCTATAATGTACCATTCGCAACGTTATATCAAAACGGGCTTTAAACCGTTATCGTATACCTCTAAACCCTAAATTCCATGAAGGGTTAATATCTAAAGAGAATGTACAGGCTACTAAAGCATAGGTACAAGTAACATAACATATCATATGAATATACATTCCCTCCAAAGAAAGGTACAAGTCTTTCAAAGCTCAATATACAAGTCATTAATGCACGATATCTAAAATAGCCGTTCTACCTCCGTTTTACCTCCAATTTCTTCACCACCACTCCTGTGCAAGCTACTACACTCAATATACAATGTGTAAACCCTAATTATTCTATTCATAAGCTTTCATACACATTTTACACTCAAAACCCTAATTCAAAAGTCAGAAACCCTAACCCGAGCAAAATAGTAAATCATGACCCGTTTCTTGGTTTTTATCCATCATAACCCCAAACCAACACTCAAATAAGTTGTAATAACTTAAATTACAACATTAACAATCATATCCTATCATCATTTCATCATTTCAACAACAATATTCAAGAATTAAACCCAGAAAACCCTAATCTAGTTTTAACCCTAAAACCTAAAACTAGGCCCTAGTTCAGAATCGGATCAGTCTATAAAACATAGGATCTGAGAAATATCAATAGGATCTGGATATTAAGTGAAAACACTAGGTTGTAGCCCTATGTCTTGTGATCATTTTGCCGGTGGAATCAACCCGATTCGACGTCGGATGAATTAGTTACAGCCGAAATGGCAAAGGTACGCAGATTCTGCACACCTGTAGTAAATGGCTATTATCTCTAAATTTTTCTATAGTAACCCTCAAATATGTAAAACTAAACGTTGTAGAGGACTCAAATATCTAACAATGCTCGGTGGTTTGAGCTTCAACGGAATTACGGTTTGTAAATGGCAACCATTTTACCGAGACTGATGTTGGCTGTCCAAAAACAGCCATGTATAAATCAAACCAAACACCCCTAAAACGTCTAGAACCACCTCCACCTTGCATTCTAGCCTTCTTACTCATCCCCTAGCCTCTCCACATACCCCCATGTGTTCCTACCTGGTATAAAAGTTTCTTCCCCCCCTGGCTCTAAGTGTTGCTAACTCTATAAAATAAGGAGCACATAATACTTCATTCTAACTATCCCCCTTTCTTCTTTCTATTAATCAATTGGAGCAATCATTCTCTGCTCCATATGATCCTAGGATCATCTAAGAAGATCAAGCAAGCGAAGCTTTGAAGATTTGAAGCCCCAGGAACAAGATACAAGGCGTACGAGTGGAAAATATACTCGAAAGGACCCATTAACCACCCATTTTTGTCCTTGAAGCTCAAACCTAGTTTTGAATGTTTCTACTTCTGCTACTACACCCTTATATGGACATATGATCCTAAAATATACTCTTGTTAAAGTTTCATAACTCAATTCATTGCTCATTTTCCATTTTGATCCAAAAACCGTACACCCGAAAACCCTAATTTATTTGGGTTTTCTTAAAACTAAATGTTATATATGATAATTAATTGTTATAATTATCCTAGCAGCTGAACTTAATGTTAAAATAACCACTTTATTGATTAATGAAGAATTGATCCTTTAAAAACCCGCACGTTACGTTTAAAACCACCTAATTTGACCCGTTTTGCTTCATAGCTTTAAACGAATCGTTTATTCTAAACTTTCGTTTCTTGCGTTAATCATTCATATTTTAGTTTATTAAACTTATAAATGTCTATTGGAAATGTTAAAAGTAAGCTTGCATGGCAATTTTGGACAATGTTTTGTAAATTTTTCCATGCAAGGGGTATATATCATTACTTTCTGAATACTTTTTAACTAAAGGGGCTGAAATTGTCATTTATCAAAGTTATAAACTATTAAGGGGTCTATTATGTCACTTTCCAAAGTACAAGGTTTACTTGGTATATCTTTTAAACTTGATGGACCAAACTTGTAAAAGTGCAAACTCCAAGGGTATATTTTGCCACTTTTCATACTCAAGGGTCTAAAATGTAACATTTTGAAAATGTATAAAATCATGTTTAAAACCTTACAAGACATAACTTTAATAACCTGCTTCTCGTGCTTAACATTTCCAGATATGGATTTTAAAAACGCTTAAAACCGATTATATCATATCACAATACTAGGGAGCTTCATATTAAGAGGTTTCATCTTGGTATTACGTTCTGACTGAGTTGTTGGGTTTACGATTTAAAGTGCCCTAGCTCCTCAAACGTTTACTGAATGACTTCTGAATTATGATGGCCCGAACAGTGATACAATAATTCCAAACTCTTCAATCAAACTCATAACTCTTAAAACTAAAGTTCTAGAGTACAATCTTCCTAAGACTCAACATATTTACTCAGGTTGCATGACATTGCTGTTACTATCATTTGCTTATATCAATCTTCCCTGTTAAAGATTTGTGATAAGTCCGTGAGCTTTCATTTCAGAATATTTATTACATCTACCAATCAGGTGAGATTCATAGCCTCGCTTTTACTTATTTACATGTTTTAAAAACCCGCGAGGGGGATACATGCTCAATTGTTTTTAATATATACGAGTACTTAAAACAGATATAGTGAGTTCATAGCCTCTGTTTTCAATCTTTTGAATGTTTTATAAACCTGTGAGGGGGATACATGATTGTTACAAACTCTTTTACATACTCGTTTATCTTATAACAATGTGATTACTTTTCAAAGGCTTAATGAATTCATAACCCCATATTTCAATCTTTTGAATACTTTATAAACCTGTGATACCTGATATAAACCATGAATGCAAGTGTTTTCTAAATGTATGCTTACCCAGAATATTATTGCCTAAGTAGCTTCCAGTGCCATTATTTACATATCATGAATCATTAATTACTTGCATTGCGAGTGAACGCGAATATTGTGAATAGATCTATTGGGGGTGACGGCTCCCGTTGGTATACCCATGCTTGGGGTAGCCAAACGCACTATATTTGTCCTAATAGGTAACCTTGATAGTTATCTTTTCCACGGGGACATCTGTCCCTAACCAATATCACTACGGTGATTTCCCTGTTAATGTATTGATGTCATGAGCTTAGATGCAATAAATAATGTTCCCCATGATGATTGTCCCTGCAATACCAGTATTTCCACTATAACTTGTATTCAACTATTACATTTCAAACCTATGAATTTCACTCAACCTTTGTGTTGACCCTTTTTATGCATGTTTATCTCAGGTAATTGAGCAACTTATGGCATGGAGTGGCATGGACATGAAGATGGCTAAAACTTGTTATCATTCACATTTTATGTTTCTAGATTTTGGGACCTGCCTTTGTAAAAATCTGATTTGAAATGAATGATAACGTATCTTTTGAACAAACGTCTCTTTTGGGTCGTTTTCTATGATTATGATTGTTGTATCCATGAATTAATACCCCAGATTAGCTTCCGCTACTATATGTAAAAATAAAGGTGTTACAGATTGGTATCAGCGCCATGGTTATAGAGAACAAGGTCAAAACCTTAACTATAACCACATTTCTTTTCTAGCCATCAAAGTCCTCTGTGCCACTACATTCCGGATCAGTATGTAAAGATACATAACTATTATACTATATTATACCATAAATAACTTATGTTATTTACGACTAGGTTGTTAAAAGAACGATGTCTTCTCCCAACCGCTCTACTTCCGATATTTAGGACACTCTTTCCTCTATGAATATTCTTAACTATACTTCGGTCTCACCGAATTATTTTCCAGCTTCAGCGGGAAGCAGATCTTCTAACTCTTCAGAAAACTCTACAGATAATATAATCCCACCAGTATTCTCATCTTTCTACAATAATCATTGTTTGAAGGATGTACAAGCATTTTATGCTAAGGAATTACCTATTTCATCACCAGATCCTATTACTCCACCAGCTATTTTGACTCCATCTCCGGTATTACCACCATCACTACTATTTGAACCTCGGTATTTCTTTATTCCTGAAGAGCTATTACTACCTAAGAAACGAATCAGTTCCCCATCTTCTTCCTCGACTACGTTATCTAATTCATCTCGGAATCAAACCTGTAATTTGGTATCACCATCTTCCTCAGTTTATACTCCTACCCCACCTCAGATATTTGAAATAGGAAAATGTCCAATTAAGATGTATCTGAAACATCATGAGGGACAAATCAAAGATATTTTGAATTACTTAGATGAACTCTATCTTCACCACATCGAGAAAATAGAGGAAAGAGGCATTGATAGAATGATCATACTAAGGAATAGTGACAAACTAATGACCGAACTCAAGAAAATCCGTACTTAGATTATCAAACTTTAAAAGAAGCAGTTAGGGCAAAAGGATAAGATTGCCTTTGCTTACTACAGAATTTCCGATCTTGAACAAATCATTGAGAAAATCCAAGCTCGTCACCAAACAGATCTGGAGGATCTTTAGGATGTCATCTACCGGCTCAGAATCAACAAACTCTTAGACTAGTTATAGCTTTACCCTTAGCCACAGGATGTGTGTATAAATAAAAACGCTTGTCAAATCTTGACTGTGTACAGTAAAAAAGGCAAGTTATTTATAAAGGCAATCTCGTTTCATACCTTATTGTTTCCAACTTATCTCTCTTTCATCATCATCTCCATCATTTAATCATTATTTCCGTCTTCATCATTATAAATCATACCATAAGTGCTTAAAATTCATTACTCCTTAAGCATTTTAAGCCTCACATTCTCTTTTATTACTTAGGATATCATTCTTACTACGTGTTATCTTCTGTTGATAGAATGCCTTCCAAAAGGACATCAACATCTGAAACACCAGCTATAACTTTAGCTGCCATCCGGCAACTAATTAATGATGGCATTTCCTCAGCTCTAAAAGCATAAGCTGCATCAATGGCAAATACTAACAATACTAACAAGAACACCGGGACAAGTCTCCAGTTGCAAGAAAAGGAATCAACGATCACAAAAGAAAGTTTGAAGATAGAGGAAACACCACCAACAACAACAACTATCCCAAACACAACAACAATAACCACCTCAACAATCGCAATAACAACAACTACCAAGACAACAACAACCAAAAACAACAATGATTACCACCAACAGCAGAATAGAAGACAAGAAAACTTCAAAACTTATACTGCCACCAATAAATATACTGGAAACCTTCCCTTGTGTAAAAGATGTAGACTACATCACACGGGACCTTGCAGTGTCAAGTGTCAGGTTTGCAACAAGATAGGTCACCAGACCAAGTACTACAAAAACAAAAGACCAACCACTAGAAACGATCTACAAACAGTATCCGTAATTTGTAATGCCTGTGGAAAGAAAGAACATTATGCAAATCAGCGCTCAAAAGCAAATAATTGGGCCACAGGAAAGCATACTCAGAGATGAGCTTGCTTTTGTTCACTTTAGGATTTCTACCCTAGAAACAACTCTCGAGGATATTCAAGTTCATCAGAATCTTCTTCAATCTGAAAACTTCAATCATCAAGCCACAATCCTTGTCGTTTGTTACTTTATTCTAGAATCCTACTACGAGATACGTAGCATAAGTATCAACTCTTTTAGAGTTTCATATGTAAAGCTATCCATGAAATAATAAAGTGATGATTCCGTTACATCTTGTTATCTGATGATATCAAAACTCGACATTATTTGTCAATTCCATCGATTCTATTATGTTCAAACTCTAAATACTCTCCTCATACCTTTGCAACATAAATTATCATCCTCGATTATATGGGCGTCAGTACAATCAACATCTCAATATTATCTAACAAACTAACAGTATATTACCTTTGTCCTTCTTGATAAACAAAGTCTTATCTATGATCCCTCTTCTAAATCTATTTTCTATTAAGTAGGTAGATAAAGTCTCATACCAGGCTTTAGGAGCACATATACTTCATTCTAACTCATCCCCTACTTCTTCTTTCTATAACCCAATTGAGCAAACATTCTCTGCTTCATATGATCCTAGGATCATATGGAGCAGATAATGTTTGCTCAATTGGGTTATAGAAATAAGAAGTGGGGGATGAGTTAGAATGAAGTATACGTGCTCCTAGAGCCTGGTATGAGACTTTATCTACCTACTTAATTGAAAATAGATTTAGAAGAGGGATCATAGATAAGACTTTGTTTATCAAGAAGGACAAAGGTAATATACTGTTAGTTCAGGTGTATGTAGATGACATCATCTTTGGGTTTACTAAGAATTCTTTATGTACAGAATTTAAAAGTTTGATGCATAAGAAATTCCAGATGAGTTTTATGGGGGAACTCACTTTCTTCTTAGGATTGCAAGTACAATAGAAGGAGGATGGAATCTTCATTAGCCAAGACAAATATGTGACTGAAATATTGAAGAAGTTTGATTTTGCCACTGTAAAGACAGCAAGCATTCCATTTGAGACTAACAAAGCATTGATCAAGGATGAAGAAGCATTCCATACATGTTTTTGTTGTTGTTGTTGTCTTGGTAGTTGTTGTTATTGCGATTGTTGGAGTGGTTATTGTTGTTGTGTTTGGGATAGTTGTTGTTGTTGGTGGTGTTTCCTCTATCTTCAAACTTTCTTTTGTGATTGTTGATTCCTTTTCTTGCTATTGGAGTTCCGCTTGTCCTGGTGTTCTTGTTAGTATTGTCAGTATTTGCCATGTTAGCAGCTTGTGCTTTCAAAGCAGTAGCAACACTATCAGCCACTAGTTGCCGGATGGCATCCTGAGTCATGGCTGGTGCTGCGGATGTTGATGTTCTCTTGGGAGGCATTCTATCAACAGAAGATAACACGTAGTAAGAATGATATCCTAAGTAATAAAAGAGAATGTGATGCTTAAAATGCTTAAGGAGTAATGAATTTTAAGCACTTATGGTATGATTTATAATGATGAAGACGGAAATAATGATTAAATGATGGAGATGATGATGAAAGAGAGATAAGTTGGAAACAATAAGGTACGAAACGGGATTGCCTTTATAAATAACTTGCCTTTTTACTGTACATAGTCAAGATTTGACAAGCGTTTTTATTTATACCACACATCCCATGGCTAGGATAAAGCTATAACTATTCTAAGAGTTTGTTGATTCTGAGCCGGTAGATGACATCCTAAAGATCTTCCTGATTTGTTTGGTGACGAGCTTGGATTTTCTCAATGATTCGTTCAAGATTGGAAATTCTGTAGTGAGCAAAGGCAATCTTATCCTTTTGCCCTAACCGCTTCTTTTGAAGTTTGATAATCTGAGTACGGATTTCCTTGAGTTCAGTCTTCAGTTCGTTACCATTTATACGTCCTTCTTCCATTCTCTCAATGCGGTGAAGATAGAGTTCATCTAAATAATTCAAGATATCTTTGACTTGTTTCTCATGATGTTTCAGATACATCTTATCTGAACATTTTTCTATTTCAAATACCTGAGGAGGGGTAGGAGTATAAACTGAGGAAGATGGTGATACCAAATTACAAGTTTGATTCCGAGATGAATTAAATAACGTAGTTGAGGAAGAAGATGGAGAATGAATTTGCTTTCTAGGTAGTAATAGTTCTTCAGGAATAAAGAAATATCGAGGATTAAATAGTAGTGATGGTGGTAATATCGGAGATAGAGTCAAAATAGCTGGTGGAGTACTAGGATCTGGTGATAAAATAGGTGATTCCTTAGCATAAAATGCTTATACGTTCTTCAAACAAGGATTATTGTAGAAAGATGAGAATACTGGTGGGATCATATTATCTGTAGAGTTTTATGAAGAGTTAAAAGAACTGCTTCCTGATGAAGCTGGGAAATAATCTGGTGAAACCGAAGTATAGTTAAGAATATTCATAGAGGAAAAATCATCCTCAATATCGGAAGTAGAGCGGTTGGGAGAAGATATCGTTCTATTAACAACCTAGTTTGTAAATAACATAAGTTAATTATGTAATAGTATAATAGATATGTATATTTACATATTTGTTCTAGAATGTAGTGGCACGGAGGACTTTGATGGCTGAAAAATGAAATGTGGTTATAGTTAAGGTTTTAACCTTGTTCTCTATAACCATGACGCTGATACCAATCTGTAACACCCTCATTTTTACAATATATCAGCGGAAGCTAATCTGGGGTATTACTTCATGGATACAACAATCATAATCATAGAAAACGACCCAAAAGAAACGTTTATTTAAAAGATATGTTATCATTCATTTCAAATCAGAATTTTACAAAGGCAGGTCCCAAAATCTAGAAACATAAAATGTGAATGATAACAAGTTTTAGCCATCTTCATGTCCATGCCACTTCATGTCATAAGTTGCTCAATTACCTGAGATAAACATGCATAAAAAGGGTCAATACAAAGGTTGAGTGAAATTCATAGGTTTGATAAGCAGTTTGAATACAAGTTATAATGGAAATATTGGCATTACTGGGATAATTATCATGGAGATCAGTATTATTATAGAGAATAGTATTATCCTGGAAAACAGTTGAATATTATATGGTTGAATGCAAGTCACTATAATGGTAATAATTGCAACGAATACAATTATCATGGAAAATCAGGGTAACATTATTATTGTAGCTAAGCCCATGACATCAATACATTAACAGGGAAATCACCGTAGTGATATTGGTTAGGGACAGATGTCCCCGTGGAAAAGATAACTTGCCAAGGTTACCTATTTGGACAAATATAATGCGTTTGGCTACCCCAAGCATGGGTATACAAACGGGAGCCATCACCCCCAATAGATCTATTCACAATATTCGCGTTCACTCGCAATGCAAGTAATTAATGATTCATGATATGTAAATAATGGCACTAGCGAGTTGTATGTCTCTCTCTAGATCTTGGGGATCAAGTACGGTGCCCGAGGATACCGAGTGGGATTGCTCAGAACCCTCCGTTGGCTTGGGTGGTGTTTCCTTGGTCTCAGTGGGTGGCTTTTTGGACTTAGGCCTTTTGCTCTTCTTAGAGAGTACCCCTGAAGCCTCAAGGCCCTGTGACTTGGGTAAGGTTGAAGTCACAGGCTAAGACTTCCGTTTCTTTGGCTTTGCAGCCAAAGGAGGTGGAGACATTGAGTCCCTCCGATTGTTTACAGCAATCATATGGGCCGTCAATTCATTGTCAGTGACTTTGGATGGGTCTTTTGTAAAATTAGAGTTACTCAGGATTGGGGTAGAAACCCAAATTTTTTATCCTGAGTGTATTCAGAACCCAGTAACACTTGTAAAGCACATGAGATAAATCTAGGGTATGAAACGTATTTCAGCCTAGACTTATTCAGTAGCTTGGTTACGAGATCACTTTAAATGATCTCCCCTATGTCAACCTCAGTCCCAATGATGAGACTGTAGGCTAAAAGCTACTGGATGGAGTTGACTTGTTTAGTGGAGGAGTAGTTCCCGCCGAGAACCTGAATCACAAAAGTGAATAGAATTCTCCAAGCCACAAGAAACGAGTTTTTCAGGACTGGGGTTTTGTCCAGGTAACTCGGGTTGATGGCAATATTACCTAATTCTTTCTTCACATCCTCAGGTGTAGGATGATCAACATATTTACCATTGTTATAATTGGTATGTGCTTAAATACACATACCTTTGACCTTTAAAAATGGACTTAAATGACCAAAAACGTACCAAAAATACATTGTATGTGTATGTTTTCATTTATATTGTGCAGAAAACAGATATCTGATAAAATGACGAAAAATAAAGCCAAAAACGACAAAAACCGAGCACGGAATGGAAGAGTGTGATAAAGACAAAGTCAAAATCAAAGTCAAAGTCCAAAAAGTCAAAGTCAACCCCGACCAAGTCAAAGTCAAAACCGAAGCCGATATCGAAGAAACATTTAATGGGCCACCCTTACCCATCTAATGGGCCGGGATAGCCCATTAAGTGTTAATATGAAGACAATTACAAATATAAAGGCCCAAATCTATACACGGCCCAATCTACCAAATAAAGCCCAAATCGTTAGCCCATAACATCCTTTAACAGTTAACCCATTGTACCCTTAACCCACTAACACTGTTAGTCCTAAAAGGACTATGGGTGAAATAATGCAATACACGATCAGGGACTTAACTTGTTAAAACCATAAACACTTATCACTACAAGGACGATGGTTGCAAACTAACCAAACAAAATCAAGGACCAAATTTTCCATCTCCCAAAACTTATACCCTGTTAACCTTAAACCAAACTTTCCCGCCCAAATACTATTCAATCACCCCTGTCACTCTCAACCTCGTTTACTGTTCACCCAGACAAACCAAAGTCACACTATCACCCCCCACCTCACAAAAGGACAAAGACATGTTGGTAATCCCCTCGATTACCATTCGTCAATGGAAAAATGACAAGAATAGATGGCTCAGATCAAAGAACTTGGGGACAAAGAAATATGGATGGCCAAGATTGACTTTGGGTTCTCTCACACACAAGAAACACAAACCCTTGAAGCCTCTCAGCAAACAAGCACAAGTGAAGACCAAGACTTAGTATAAATAGAGAACTAGTGTAGCTTAGTTTCTTTGTCGAATTTTGTTTAATCAAGCTTTGTATGAACAAATTTGTACCATTTTAATACAGCAATTACTTTTCATGTCATTTACTTAACTGTCATTTAAATTTCAAGCATTGTATATTTTTTAAGTTAATGAAATTTTAAGGTTTTTCTTTAATCATTGTCATTTACATATTGTCCTTAAGCTCTTATATAAGCTTCTGTTTCATCAAAAGCTTATATAAAAGCCTTTTTAAAATTCTGTCTTAAAATCCAAAAAATCATAAAAAAATCAAAAATCTGTCCAAGAACACAATGGAGCAAGGTAAATTGTGGATGACCTTGGTTTAGAGCTTCTTGGGAAGCATATAGGTTGGTATAAGATGTTTTGAGAAGCTTATTCCCTTGCCAAAAGCTTTGGACTCTTGTAAGCTTACTTTTTCAAATTTTTGCTTATTACTGTAGCACTGCTTATTATTGCTTAATTTTTGCTTATTGTTTGCTTATTTATGTTGTCTTATGCTTGTTTATGCTTATGTATTGCTTACATGTCCTTTAGTTAAGTTTTCATTCAAAACTGTCTTAATTTGCCTTTAATTCTGCTTATTCTCTGCTTGTTTATTTTTAGTGCTTATCTTGTAGTTTAAATTGCTGAATCATCCTTATTTTATCCGAGTCTTAATCTGTTTTGAGTCCATTTGCTTTTATAAGTCTGTTTTTAGCCTTAAATTGGTTTTTGACAATTTAAAGGGGTGTTTGGCATAAGGTGTCAAAAAGGGTCAACCTCTGTTAAAAACTTCTTGGGTCACTTGGCCACTTTTGGCAAGCCATCTTTAAGCTATTATAATCTGTTTTCAAAGGTTTTAGGTCTTAAAGATTGTTTTTGAGTTTTTCCTAATTAGTCTTCAAAAGTGTGGTTCAAAATAGTTTCACAAGTGCTTATTTGATTAGGCCTTCAAAACCAATTTTTAAAACTTGTTTTAGTGTCCTTTTTGATGTCATAATATAGTAGTTTAAGTACCTTTAGGTTTACTTGTGTTTTATCAAATCTGTCACTAAATTTTGTTAAGAGTCTTTTCTCTTAAGAAACTGCTTTTTCAAATTGCTTTTCATGCTTGTTCTGAATTTCAAAATATCTTTTGATTGTTGATATTAGTTCTTTGATGTCCAAATTTCATCTGTTTTGAGGTCCCAAGTTTACAAGGTTCCGTTTGCTTAGCTTAATCTAAGCTTAAAAACTGTCATTTTCCAAGTAAAAAAGGTTAAGTCTTACATTAATTTTGAAAAACAGCCATTTTCTTAAGCCTTTTTCAAGGCTTATTTGATTTTCAAACTATTTTGTAATTGTTGATTTTAGTAGCTTGTAGGTTAAGGTTTTCAGTGGTATACCTCATTAAGCCATAAGGATCCACTTAAGGGCTTAAAAATAAGCCCAAAAGTGCCCTTGTGGCTGTTTGTCTGCCTGTTTTAGACCTTTTTGCTTATTTGATTTTTTTAGCTTTTCTGCTTAGTTGCACTTGCTTATTTTAGTTAGACTTGCTTATTAGGTATAGGATTGCATCTGTTTTTGCTTATCTTTCTTTTTCATTTGCTTATTTGTGCTTAAAAAGCAAACCAGTTTTCATTTTAGCCTTAGTGTAAAAAAGTAGCATTCTGTCAGTTCTTTGTGCTTATTTGAGCTTATTTTTGAGTTTTTGTAAAAAGCCATTTTTTAAAGTTAGTTAGTTTAACATGTTTTACAAATTTGCAAAAAGAAAATAAAAAAAAAGTTTTAGCAAAAAGGGAGGCCCAAGGATTCGACCTTGAGACTAGGGGTGTTCAGTATTTGGTTTAACACCGAACAAACCGAAAAATAAACCGGACTGAAACCGAACCAAAATTTTTAATCGGTGTATGGTTTGATTTGAGACCGAACCGAAGTATTTAATTGGTGTTTGATTTGGTTTTGGTTTTGACAAATAAAAAGCTAAACCAAACCGAAAAAACCGAATAACTTTATGTGCATAAAAAATTTGATTTTGTATATACATATAATCTATTTCATTATCCTAACTAACATTCTAGATTTTTCAAAATATCTTTTAAACTGCTAATCCTCAAATCAAACATCGAATATATCTAGGAGGGTGTGGATGAGTGAACAACCTCAAATGCAAACATTGGAGAAGATGAGTGAAATTGTAAATGGGTGTGAATGCTTGAAGATAGATCATTAAAGCCCAATAAGACTTTTGCCGAAGAAAATTCTATGTTATTTTGCATTCATTTATTTCCGTTAAGACTTGAAACCTTTTGGTTTCTTAAACTTTTGTTTTGTTTATTTACTTAAGTACTTTGTGAGACCTTTTGGTTTATTATCTTTATTTGAAATTTCTGGTTTTTTATGTGAATACTAGGTAACATATTGAAGTTTACTTGAATTTGGTTTTATTGGTTTTAATCGAAACCAAACCGAATTCTAATTTGGTGTATGGTTTGGTTTTACATGCTCTATAATTGGTTTGGTTTGGTTTTGGTTTTGATTTTAAAATTTTCAAAACCACGGTTTTACAAATTTGCAAAAAGAAAATAAAAAAAAAGTTTTAGCAAAAAGGGAGGCCCAAGGATTCGACCTTGAGACCTCCCCTTTAACACACACTCGTCCCACCTCAAACACACACTAACCACATCACCAGATAGGGCCATCTGGTCATATCTCTCCCAACTTTATTTTTAAACCTATTTGAGCCCAATAAGCCCATAAGTCTTTTTTGCTTTTTCCCAGCTTATTCCAATAAGCTGGCAACTCCAATTTATTTTTCATATATACAGCATTAATCAAAGCACTTTTCAGAATTTTTTCAGATTTTTCCATATTCGTTTAGTACTTTTTATTAATTTTTTAGATTAAATCCGTTTTTAATACATAATAAAAAATTTAAAAATCAAAAAAATATAATTCTTTTTTTTAAAATTTTCTTTTATCGTTTAGGACTTAGGAAAATTAGAATTGTTTTTGTAGGGTTAAAATTTTACAATTTGGTTTTTTAAAGAACGAGATTAGGATCCCGTTCTCGTTTTTAGGTTTAAATCACTTATTTGCTTTCGTTTATAGGTTTTCTTTACTCGTTTTTTCATTTTTATTGTAGAAATTAGAAAACCAATCCAAAAATCCTTAACCATTCAAATTACGCGATCACAAACGTAATCCGATCTTCAATTCACACCTCGTTGGGACTACGACCCGGGAGATTTTAGATTTTACTTTGGTCAAAAGTATTTTCTTGAAATCTTTTGGAATACTTACTATCATTGATATTTTTGACTCTTATTATATATATATATATATATATATATATATATATTTGTATATTATATTATATATATATATATATATATATATATTTATATATATATTATTTGGTATATTATATTTTATATATTTAACAGGGTTGTATTTAGAGTTTAAATAATCAAGGCCAGTCGTGAACAAAAAAGTGTTATAAAGTAAGGGTCAAGGGTTTTTGCCATTTAAAATTGAAACTTGATGAGGATCCTTGAGTGTGCGTTTCTCAGGCTCAAAAGTTGTGATGGGAAAGGGTCAAAGGCAACAAAAAGTGCCTCCAAAACTTCCTTGAAATAGTTCTGACGTTAGAACCACTGAGGGAAAGTTCGGTACACAGCATGTTCAATAGGGGATCAGTTTCGAAGAATTTCCTTATGGGCTTGTAAGCAGGCAAATTTGGTGGGTAGTTAAAGTTACCTACCACATTGTTGGTTTGAAAAAATCACATTATCCACAGTCATGTTGTTCCATTGAGGAGCATACTTGATTGTTTGTTGTTCTGCCATTGTTATTTGAAGATTGTTTGAAAACAAAAAAATTAATGGCAGAATATCACACACCAGATGGCCACAAGCTTATTTCAAACTTGATCGCTGCCGTGAAATGCATGATATGTTATCAAAAGGGACAAAACGAAGATGGATATCTTTGTGCTGAACACGATTGACCAAAAAATATTTTGAAAGTAGTGATTGCAATGAACAACTTGTAAAGATAAGCTTTATTACCAAAAAATTGAAGAACGCCCACACGTTTGCTTTAAGAGAGAATTTGAGCAGAGTTTGTTTGCTTTGTAAATTTGTGTGTGTGTGTTCTTGTTTTGGTGAAAGTTATTTATAGGGGAGTGAAACAAAATTTCATTATTATTTTAAACTTTTCATTTTGAAGAAGTTAATTTTTTTAATGCATTTCCCACTAGTTGCACGATCCCGTATTTCAAGGCAACTGTTGTGCCGTTTCACTTTTGTAGTGATGACGTTTGAATAACAGTCAAATGCCGTTTGAGTAGACATTTTAGGAAGGGATCATGTTTGTGGGAGTGAGCATTAAATGCATGGTGGGTTATTTGAGTGATTGGAAAAATGGGGGCCCATGACTGTTGAATGATAGTTAGACAAGGAATATTTGTTCCTTATTTAATATGTTCAGTCACCAACCTAGGACATTAAGTACCTAAAGACTTAGAGCATTTAGTTACTTCATTTAATGTGTCCCTCAGTGTCATGGGATTCATATATGTTTCAGGGAGATGGTTTCAGGGAGAAGATTATACCAATGTGTCGAAACAGACGATTTCTACTTATGCATAATCGAGTCAAGGGACACAATGTGTAATGACAATATCGTTAATAAACAAAACCCATTCTTGTATTATAGAAAGTGGGTCTCTCCAATTCAAGAATAATTAAATCCTCGCTCCTAATTAATTTCAAAACATATAAAATAAGTTCATGCAAATAAAACAAATAGGGAAGTATGCTCCATGCACCTAGCAGTACTATTCTAGCCACTTTGCCTAAAATCAATATGGCTCACCTGAAAACGATGCTAAAAATTCGTCAATAATTGGTTGGTGAGAGACATAGGTTTAGGAAACAATAAAACTTTAAACCGATTTTATGTGTTTATCAAAAAAAAAAAAAAAAAAAAAAAAAAAAAAACAATAAAGGTCAATTATGCAAAATATGACTTATGCTAACATGCAATCCACTATGGTAGGATCGTTACCCCCGATCCTATTACAACAATGGGTAGGAACGTTTCCCCCGATCCACTATTAGTCATGGAAAGGATCCAATACCCAATTTTTCAGACTCTTGGTATAACGATAACACAATTATCACAAGGAGTTGATCAGCTCCAAGGATATTTGCCTACTAAGTAGACGATAACACCACATTTTCATCGGATAAATCCAAGTCTGGCCTACGTGAGTAGACGATAAACACCAATATCACAATCACATGCAACATATAAGTCTTAACAGACAATAAGTCAAAACATCTTTAGATCACAAGCATCATTTTCATCCCAAAATGTAAAGACATTTAAAAAATGGGACTATGAAACTCACCTGATTGCTAGCTTCAAATCCACAAATCTTCAAATACACGACAATCTAAACAATATAAGCACAAAATAAGTTACCATCAAATAGGAATTCAACCCAAAATGATATAACCTCAACTATGATGGATGCCTATGTGATCTATCATAGCCCTACACTTGTTTTATAACCTTATTAAATCTTACATTTACTATTGCACCTACCAGTTACACTTAACATTTTGGTTTTACGCATAATTTTATCTCATTGCGTGCCCCCCCTCATAAAGCCAACTACTTAAAACACTCCATATTCAAACCAAAAATTCACATGCCTACATATATGTCTATGAACCTCTATAGCTCCCCCAATGTCATACCTTCCATAAATATCCCAAAAAAATCAATTAATCCAAAGTGTTAAAATACGTCAGAATCTGACCTTTAAAAAGTATGGCTATTAATTACCAACTTTAAACCCCTCTCTGACCTTAGCCAAAATTCAGAGGTCACACACAATATATGAACTAACTTCCACGTGACTTAGAGCCTCTAACTCAGTGTCTAAGTATTTTTAGAAAAATCAAAATCAAAACTGAAATTCGTCACTGTTTTACACACTGGAATTTTCTGTATTGACCCATTTGTACTCCACTTTCCGACCATAAAACTTTTATGCAGGATGGATTTTTTTTATAGAAGAAAAGTAGTCTCTCTGAGGTTATCTCTTGTTTTGTTGTAAATTATTTATTTGATCTTTTATGACCGAGTTATGCTCGTTACAAGACTGCCTAACTTTCTGCAGTGAATTACGCATCTACTTTGAGTGATCTAAACCCTAACGCATGCTTAAATCGCTAATCTAATTAATCTAATGATTAAGCTAACATCATAATATCATAAACTTTTTGTAAATTAATTACCCTAATTTATAAACCTTATTTTAAACCTAAATCCACCACAATTTAAGTTACTAGGAAAATTAGACGAACGAGAATTAAAAGTCGAATCGTACCTTAAAGCGAGGCCCTAAAAATTTTGTCTTCTCTTTTCTTTCCTCCCTATGGCCGGTCGAAACTTATGGGTGAATGGGGGTTTTAGGTTTAGTATTTATAGATACCTAGATAGAATCCTAGTCTAAGTCTAACTAGGTTGTAGATTAGAATTAGGATTAGTATTATATTATATTTATTTTATTTTATTTTAAAAAAAACCCTTAACCGGCCCAATATTTATAATATATATATTTTTTTTTATTTTTTATTTATTTTATATTTACATTTAAATCCTTAAGTTTTTATAAAAACTGTAATTAATTTAACTCTTCCTTTTTGTATTAACGCAGTTTACTAACTTTCTAAAAATAATTATTCATTTCCAACCTAACTTTCTAAAAATAGAAATTTTACATTTTCTTAATCTAACACTTACACGCTAATCCTATCTTAAATAACTAACACAAAATACGTATACGTATACATATTTACACATTAAAGACAAAACACTAAATTTCCAATAATTATTTTCCTTGTCACTTAAAAGTGAACGAAAGGAAATCACCATTTTTCACCATTAATCCAATCTTTTTGAATGCTCACATTCTAACGATGGATTTCCACTACCTCATAAATACATATTTACACACATAGCACATAATTCACATAAGTCGCACATCACCATAGACATAAAAGTCAAATACTAAGGGTTTGACTAACCTGCTCAAGTCATGGTTGTCACAACCCGCAACCAAACGCACCCTAATTGATATCTACCAAACACTCCTCATGGCTGTTAAACAGCCATCCAAACACACCCTATTCAGTTTCTACAAGAGCCAAACGCACCCTTTTCGGCTATAACAAATCTAAACGCTACCCTATTTTGTTTATCACAACCCAAACGCATCCTAGTCGTTACAACCCCAAGCGCACCCTTGGTTGTTGGACCACAACAAACGCACCCTTTTCGCGTGACACAAACCAAACACACCGTTGGCTATTTCACAGCCAACCCAAACGCACCTGTGGTGCTTTCTGTCGAACCAAACGCTCCCACTGTTGACTCAATTCATCAGGCAATCTTAATCGATAAGCTACAGGACCGATCCTTTCAAGAATCTCAAAAGGTCCTACGTATCTTGGTGCCAACTTACCCTTTCTCCCAAAACGAACTACACCTTTCCAAGGGGATACTTTTAACATCACCCTATCTCCTACTTCGAATTCCAATGGTTTTTAACGTCTATTATCAGCATAGCCTCTTTTTGGCGATCTCTAGCCTGCTTACGACTCTTTTATCAATACAACTTTATCGGTCGTTTCTTGAACTAGTTCAGGTCCAATTAAACTACTTTCTCCAATCTCAGCCCATAAAATAGGCGACCTACACTTCCTTCCGTACAAAGCTTCGAACGGAGCACATTTAATACTCGAATGATAGCTATTATTGTAAGAAAACTCAGCTAATGGTAGATGAACATCCCAACTACCACCAAAATCAATTACACAAGCCTTAACCATCTTCTAAAGTATGAATAGTACGCTCACTTGCCCATCTGTTGGGGATTGATAACCGTACTCAATCCAACCATGTCCCAAAGCCTTTTGCACTGTCTGCCAACAACGTGCTAAATCGTCCATCTCTATCCCGCAATAATAACACCGAACACCATGTCTACGACTATTTCATCAACATAGATCCTTGCCAATTTTTGAGTAACGATAACCCTCTCGTATGGCTACAAATATAGGCCGACTTGTTCCAGTCTATCGACTACGACCCAAATCGTGTCATACCCACTCTTAGACCTAGGTAGCTTGGTAATAAAATCCATAGCGACATTTTTATCCCATTTCCATTCTGGTATCACCGTTAGTTGAAGTAATCCGGAAGGCCATTGATGCCTGCGGCTTTCACCTTAGAACACGTCAAACACTTACTAACATACGTTGCAATATCTCTCTTCATTCCTGGCCACAAATACCTATCCCAAAGGTCATAATACATCTTATCAGCTCTCGGATGTACAGAATACTTAGTCTTGTGACCTTCGTCCATAATTATCGGATCTCATTCTCCCTATCAATGACCCATATACGTGTCCATAAAAAAAACTCTCATCCCTCCTTCTTTTCCATCTGCGGGTCTAATCATGCGATTCTCCATAAGTATATTTCTCCTGACAAGCGCCATCAATTTGGGCGACTTGTATCCTTTCCTTCAGTCCTGGTTGGACCGTCATCGCCATGGCCCTCACACGTCTTGGTTTCAACCGTTCCTTCCTACTAAGTGCATCAGCCACCACATTCGCCTTACCAGGATGGTAACGAATCTCGCACTCATAATCACTAAACAACTCAATCCATCTTCTTTGCCGCATGTTCAACTCCTTCTGATCGAAAATGTGTTGAAGGCTTTTGTGATCGGTATAGATAACACTCTTAGTACCGTACAGATAATGCCTCCAAGTCTTAAGAGCGAACACAACAGCTCCCAGTTCCAAATCATGCGTTGTATAATTCTTCTCATGGATTTTCAGCTGCCTGGATGCATAGGCAATGACTTTGCTCTTTGCATGAGTACACATCCTAATCCTTGGTTCGCTGCATCCACAATAAACCACGAGATCTCAACTCCATCCGTAGTGGTCAGATAATTGGCCTCCACACAAGTTATTCTTAATGTTTGAAACGCATTTCTTGACCCTCTCCCCATACGATATTCTGATTCCTTTTGAGTCACACGTGGTTATGTTTATCAATTTTAAAAAAATTTGCAATAAACCGTCAGAAATAACCATGCTAATCCACAAAAATGATCGTATCTCAGAAGGTGTCGTAGGGGTCTTCCAATTCTTTACCGCTTCAATCTTACTAGGATCCACATGTATACCATTTTGATTAACTACGTGACCAAGAAAATGCACCTCTTGCAACCAAAACTCACACTTAGAGAACTTGGCATACAGCTTCTCCTTCCTTAACAGTTCCAATATCGACCCCAAATGAACTTCGTGATCCTCCTTCGTCTTAGAATAAATTCAGTATATCATCGATACTCACGATAACAAACTTGTCTAAGAACGGTTTACAAACTCGGTTCATCAGGTCCATAAAAATTGCTGGTGCATTAGTTAGCCCAAAAGGCATAACTGTAAACTCGAAATGTCCGTATCTTGTCCGAAACGCCGTCTTAGATATGTCATCTTCATGAACACGTAATTGGTGATAACCCGACCGAAGGTCTATCTTTGAAAAGTAACGCGCTCCTTGTAGTTGATCGAACAAATCGTCAATCCTTGGAAGAGGATATCGGTTCTTCACCGTTAACTTATTCAGCTCTCTATAATCAATACACATTCGTAGCGATCCATCTTTCTTCTTGACGAATAACACTGGCGCTCCCCATGGAGAATAACTAGGTCGTATGAAACCTTTGTCTTGTAACTCTTGCAGCTGCCCAGACAATTCTTGCATCTCCGAAGGCGCTAAACGATATGGAGACTTTGCAACCGGCGTTGCTCCAGGAACTAGATCGATGCGAAACTCAACTTGTCGTTGCGGAGGCAATCCCGACAAGTCTTCAGGAAACACATCTTTAAACTCTCGTACTACCGATATGTCGTTCAACTTTGGCTCGTCTTCCTTCGCACTCTTCAGTGCTTTGGCGATTCCCACAGCTCGTTCTCCATGTACTCTAATGATCCTACCATCCTCTAACTGTAATTTTCTACTACTTTCTCATGACATATGATTATAGCCTTATGCTGGGACAACCAATCCATTCCCACAATCACATCAAAACTTCCATGACCCAAAGGTATCAAGTTTATGCTAAACAGAGAACCTCCTAGTTCTAGTTTGCAGTCACGGATAATTCTATCCACTTCTACTTTCTTACCGTCAGCTACTTCTATTACATAACCAGGATTCACAATGCTAGGTTTCACATTAAGTAGGGGCGCAAATTCAGTAGATATGAAACTAAAATCGGCTCCAGAATCAAATAATATGGTAACAAAGTGATCATTCAGAGAGAACGTACCCGTTACAACGTTTGGATCCTGGACCGCTTCCATCGCATTCACGTTCACATTGTAGGCTCTTCCTCTGACTCGGTTCCCGTTGCCCTGATTGTTTCGGCTACCCTCCAAGGCCAAATGATTTCCAGCTTGTCCCGGTGCTCGATTCAACTTGGGACAAGTATTACGTAGATGATCAGAACTACCACACTCATAACACGCTCTCGCATTATTACTCATTCGTACCACATTCATCGGAGCCACATGCCTAAGGGGTGCTCGACATTCCTTGACGAAATGACCCGGTTTCTGACAATTAAAGCATACCTTACAAGGCTCGTTGTCTGTATGAAGGGTTTTACACTTTCCACACCTAGGAGTTGAGCTCGCTACTTCATTTCTAAAAGGAGCCGTTGCCACGAAACCAGTTCCCCTCTTTGCCTTCTTATTATCTTTCCATGATCCTCCAGTTTTACTAGGCTCCTCCATTACTTTTCTCTTTTCACTGCCCTTGGTTAACGTACCACAACTGACTGCTTCATCAGTAAGTATCCCAGCCCTCAGTATAGCAGTCTGAATAGTATCTGGTTGAGTTGCTCGAATCATTCCCCTAATCTCAGGGGCCAGCCCAGCTATGTACCTCTTGATTCGAGATGTCTCAGGTGTAACTAAGTGTGGGACCAACTTGGCCAACTCATGAAACCTGTCAGTGTAGGCAGCATGATTAGCTCCCACCATCTTGTGGTTCCAAAACTCATTCTCCAACTTCTCCATTTCATTACTCGGGCAAAACTCTTCAACCATCAATGCCTTGAAGTCATTCCATGACATAGCCAATGCAGCCACACGACCTCTTGCTTGACATTGGGTGTTCCACCAAGTTAAAGCCTTATTCACCAGTGAGCTAGCAGCATATCTTACTTTTTGGTTCTCAGCACAACCACTGTTATCAATTACATTTTCCATCTTTTCGATCCACCGAGTAAGTGTTATTGCACCACCTTTCCCATCGTACTCCTTGGGGTTGCAAGATTGGAACGTCTTATAAGAACATCCGTTGTTCCCATCATTTCCATTTCCACCACCGTTATTACCATTATTAGCATTATTCGCATTGTTGGCTACTTGAGTGATGATGGCTTGTAGCTGCTGTGCGATGACAGTGGCAACGTCGGGATTTTCGTTGTCGTCGCTACTGCTAGGACCACTTCGTCGGTTTGGAGCCATTTTCTATAAGATATACAAATTATATTCATTAGACAATCTAATACGGATCAGAATCTCATCATACAATCAATAACCATATGCATACTACACATCAACAATAATCCATGTAATCATACTTGCAAGTCCACCTGCGTCGTGGCGCATGTATAATTATGTTGGCCACCATAATTATAGATGCCCCCTTTCACAGTTGTACTCCCTCCTATGAAGACACTTCATACAATTAAACACATCACATAGCACTTTGAAACAAATAACCCATCACATAACACAGAGAATAACCCTAACAATCACTTTTATTAATAGCACTTAAAATCCAACATTGAAAATAATATCCCTAATATGGCTCCAAACGCCGGAAGAAAGCAAGACAAGATAAAACATGACAACTATTTGGAACACCATGGACAAGAATGAGATGCATAGACATGATCATCTTGATTGTTCTTTTCTCCCACCGGCTTGCTACTGGCAGTAGACTCAAGGTCCGAGTCCACTTCATCTATCTCAGCTTCTTCTTCACTTTCAATCAGCCATCCGTTCATATTACCCAATGGTTGAGGGATTTGATGGGGTGCGAACTCATTCATCAGATTAGCTTGTTGAATTTGCGGGTGATCCACAAATCTATACAAATCACGTCTTCTTGGCTGCTCCTCCATCTCTTCGTCTGACGCTTCATAACTCTTAAATTTCCCAGGGACTTTAGTGATAGTGCCATCCTTGGCAATTATCTTTGTCTCAACTTTCCCCACCATTTGTCCATCAACTTCTTCCAGAGTCATTTCCTCTTCAACTTTGCACGGCCATAAAGCAATAGGGATTCGAATTTTGCGGTTACTCCTCTTGGTCTTCTTAAACCTTTTACACCCGGTTGCGATAGCAATGGAATTTTTGTACTTCCTATGAATAGGAGGAGACATACTAAAATAGACCATAAGACATAAAGTGTATCAGGATACAGATGTCAAATAACAAAGGGAAACTTAACATATATATATATATAGTATATATAATATATAGTATATAGTATGATGTTCTTTATGAAAATTGTTGAAAATATGCATAATAGGTATATACTTACACATAAGTCCTAAATGCATCTATATGAGGGACCCCTAAGCTATAGACTAGGCTCAACCACCTAGTTCTCTATAACCTGGCTCTGATACCAATCTGTCACACCCCGCCAAGGCATGTGAAAACGCATGGTCGGTAACGTCATGGATATCATCATAACACAATGGTGTCGAAACAGAGAATTTCTAAATGCATAAACGAGTCAAGGAACACAATGTGTCATGACAATATCGATAATCCAAACAAACAACTTCTTGTATTAAAGAAAGTGGGTCTCTCCAATACAAGAAAAATAAATCCACGCTCCTAATAAAATTCAAAACAAATAACATAAGTTCATGCAAACAAAGCAAATAGGGAAGTATGCTCCCATGCACCCTAGCAGTCTCTCTCTAGCCACTTTGCCTAACCTCATTATGCTCACCTGAAAATGATGCTAAAATACGTCAACACATGTAGGTGAGAGACATAGGTTAGGCAACAAATTAAATCTTTTAAAATAAAAAAAAAAAAAAAAAAAAAAACCGAATTACTGTGATTATCAAAACAATAAAGGACAATTATGCAAAATATGAACTTATGCTAACATGCAATCCACATACTGGGTAGGAACGTTACCCCCGATCCATTACAACAACTGGGTAGGAACGTTACCCCCGATCCACTAATAGTCATGGAAAGGATCCAATATCCAATTCCAGACTCTTGGTACCGATAACACAATATCACAAGGAGTTGATCAGCTCCAAGGATCTTGCCTACATAAGTAGACGATAACACCACATTACCACTCGGGATAAATCCCAAGTCTTGCCTACATGAGTAGACGATAACACCAATATCACATTCAACATGCAACAATAAGTCATATAACAGTAACATATTGTCCATACACCATTAACCACATAATCACAGCATTCAAAACATCTTTAGATCACAAGCATCATTTTCATCCCAAAATGTAAAGACATTTAAAAATGGGACTATGAAACTCACCTGATTGCTAGCTTCAAATCCACAAACTCTTCACAAATAACACGAACAATCTAAACAATATAAGCACAAAATAAGTTACCATCAAATAGGCATTCAACCCCAAAATGATGTAACCTCAACTATGATGGATGCCTATGTGATCTATCATAGCCCTACACCTGTTTTATAACCTTATTAATTCTTACATTTACTAATTGCACCTAAACGTTACACTTAACACTTTCTGGTTTTACGCAGAATTTTACTCTCACTTGCGTGCCCTAAAACGCTACTACTTAAAACAATCCCATAATTCAACCAAAATTCACTGATACATTTGTTCCTATGAACTCTCATAGCTTCCCAAGTCACTACCTTCCATAAATATCCAAAAAAATCATTAATACCAAGTGTTTAAAATTCATCACGGAATCTGACCTTTAAAAAAAGTATGACATTAGTGTGTGTGTACTTAAACCCTCTCTGACTAGCAAAATTTAGAGGTCACACAAATTATATGAAAAACTAACTTCAGTTGACTTAGAGCCTTAACTCAGTGTTAAGTATTTTAGTAAATCACTCAAGTCAAAACTGAAATCCGTCACTGTTTTACACACTGATTTTGTATTGACCATTTGACCCACTTCCCGACCATAAAAACTTATGAGGCCGGATTTTATAGAAAGTAGACTCTCTGAGGTTATCTCCAGTATGTTGTAAATTATTTATTTGATCTTTTATGACCGAGTTATGCTCGTTACAAGACTGCCTAACTTTCTGCAGTGAATTACGCATCTAATTTGAGTGATCTAAACCCTAACGCATGCTCAAATCGCTAATCTAATTAATCTAATGATTAAGCTAACATCATAATATCATAAACTTTCTGGAAATTAATTACCCTAATTTATAACCCTATTTTTAAACCTAAATCCATCACAATTTAAGTTACTAGGAAAATTAGACGAACGAGAATTAAAAGTCGAATCGTACCTTAAAGCGAAACCCAAAAAAATATTTCGTCTCCTCTTTTTTTCTCTCCTTATGGCCGGCCAAGCATGAATGGGGATTAAGGGTTCTAGGTTTATTATTTATAGGCACTTAGGTAGAATTTTAGTCTAAGTCTAACTAGGTTTTAGATTAGAATTATGATTAGTATTTAATTATATTATTATTTTTTTAAAACCCTTAAACCGGCCGAATTTTTATAATATATATTTTTTTTATTTTTTTTTATTTTATATTTACATTTAAAACCTCAAGTTTTTATAAAAACTTTAATTAATTTAACTCTTCCTTTTTGTATTAACGCAGTTTACTAACTTTCTAAAAATAATTATTCATTTCTAACCTAACTTTCTAAAAATAGAAATTTTACATTTCTTAATCTAACATTCTAAACGCTAACCCTATCTTAAATAACTAACGCAAAATACGTATACGTATATATATACTTACACGTTAAAGACAAATCACTAAATTCCAATAATTATTCTCCTTGTCACTTAAAAGTGAACGAAAAGGAAATCACCATTTTTCACCATTAATCCAATCTTTTTGAATGCTCACATTCTAACGATGGATTTCCACTAACTCATAAATACATATACATACACATAGCACATAATTCACATAAGCCGCACATCACCATAGACATAAAGTCAAATACTAAGGGTTTGACTAACCTGCTCCAGTCATGGTTGTCACATATTACCAAAAAATAGGCTGACTTAGTTAGTCAATCGACTATTATCCAATTCGTATCATACCCACTACTTGATCTTGGAAACTTTGTAATAAAGTCCATAGTTATTCTATCTCATTTCCACTCAGGTATATATGGTTGTTGCAACAAACCCAAAGGTCTTTGATGTTTCAGCTTTTACCTTTGAACAAGTCAAACAATCGTTAACATAGGTAGCTATATCCTTCTTCATACATGGCTGCCTATACATATCTCTAAGGTCATAGTACGTCTTATTCGATCCCGGATGTACCGAGTACCTCGATGCATGAGCCTCGTCCATAATTAATTTCCTTACACTTCTTACCAATGGAACCTAAATTCGATTCATAAAGTATAAACCACCATCTTCCTTCTTTTCCATTTGTTGGTCTAGGCCACGCAACATTTCTACTGCGCATTCTCTACCTTGGACGCCTCACTTTGAGCAGTCAATATCTTATCCTCAACACCGGACTAGATAGTCATAGACATTGCTCGCACTCGTCTTGGTTTCACCCTTTCCTTCCTTCTTAAGGCATCGGCTACTACATTTTCCTTGCCCGTGTGCTAACGAATCTCATAGTCCTAGTCACTAAACAACTTAATCCATCACCTCAGACGCATATTTAACTCCTACTTGCTCAAATATATGTTGAAGACTCTTATGATCCGTGTAGAGAACACTTTTCATCCCGTACAAGTAATGCCTCCAGGTCTTAAGAGAAAAGACCATTGCACCCTGCTCTAAGTCTTAAGTGGTATAATTCTTCTAATGTATCATTAGTTGGTGTGATGCATACATAATTACTTGCCTCTCTGCATCAATACACACCCGAATCCTTGATTTGACGCATCATAATAAACTACAAAGTCGTCTGGTCCATCAGGTAATGAAAATATTGGTTCATTATACAAATTTTCCTTCAATGTCTGAAAAGCCTCATCTTGTTCTGCGCCCCACTCATACGTCTGATTCTTCTGTGTCATTGAAGTATGGGGTTTAGCAATCTTAGAAAAATTCATGATAAAACGCCAAAAGTAACCTGCCAATCAAGAAATGATTGTATCTCGAATGGCGTCTTAGGTATTTCCCATTCTTCACTGCTTCTATCTTACTAGGGTCCACATGAACACCATTGCTGTTAACTACATGTTTGAAAAAAATGTACTTCTTGTAGTCAAAATTCACACTTAGAAAACTTGGCAAACAACTTCTCCTTCTTAAGCAGCTCCAAAACTATCTTCAAATGAACTTCTTGATCATCCTTAGACTTCGAGTAGATCAAGATATCATCAAAAAACACAATAACAAACTTGTCTAGATACAGCTTGCACACCCGGTTCATTAAGTCTATGAAAACCGCTGGTGCATTGGTTAACCTAAAAGGAATTATTGTAAACTCAAAGTGTCCATACCGCGTCCTAAATGCGGTCTTTAGAATATCTGCTTCATGCACTCTCAGCTAATGATAACCAGAACGAAGATCTATCTTAGAGAAATAAGGCGAGCCTTGTAATTGGTCGAACAAGTCGTCGATCCTGGGGAGATTCTTGGTGGTCTGCTTGTTCAACTCTCGATAGTCTATGTACATTCTAAATGAATTTTTTTACTTTTTTTTCGATGACCTATTCATTATTTTCATTTTTTCATCATCTTTTTTGTCACTTTTTTTATACATCACATCTCTCCCACACTTCGCATAAACATACACCACAAAAATACAAATAAGAAGCTGCAGACTTCATCTTTGCCGGAATGGCACACACAAATGGCAAAGTGTGGTATAACTGATAATCATAAAAAAGAATCCAACATACCAAGAAACTAGTAACCCACCATTTAGACTTTGACTATGGGTTAGGCTAAGGTTTAAAGTTAAATATATTTTTTTTGCTTTTTTAGTGGATGTAACAAAACAAAAAGATTGGCTCAGCATGTGTTCTAAGGGTATCTAGCACTAAAAGTGAGTGCTAACAATTGGGTTAATATGGGTGGTTAGCTAATCAGTGTAACTGGCTAATAATAAAGATGAAAACAGAAAAGGGTTATTTTGGGTTAATTCCTAAGGTTGCCTCTTTGTCACGCGTATACACCTATATCACACGAATGTGATCTCACTGCGGTCTGGTAATGATTTACAAGCATAAGTTCTAGATTAAATAAATCACCGACACACTCATAGCAAAAAGATCGAGCATAAAAGATGTATGCTATATATAAAACAGGCTCAAATCCTCATAATTTAGTGGAAAGGCTTTAATATGTGCTAGAAAATGTCATTGATCCTAGAATGGATTTGCAATATTAACCGGGACACATCTCGAATTTTTCAAAATTTACCATATTTCACCTATAGATTGATCTAGTTATTCTAATATATTATCCTAAAAAGCGTGAAAACAACTAGATCACAAGGGCAAACAAGTATACAAAAATTTTAAAATTGGCCTAATAAATGGAAATATTAAAACGGGTCTCGTTTCTTCTATTTACCTCCCCCACACTTAAGTTTTGCACTATCGTCAATATAAAAAATAAACTTCAAACTATGTAAAATAGAGAAAATAAATAATAGTTCAAGAGAAATGAAACTCCCCGGGCAAAGATTTTGCGATTGAACTCCATATGATAAATGCTACACAAAAGCTAGCATAAGCGTGTGAGATCAATCGATTTCTGCTCTAAGCAACCATATACACTCCAAAGTCACAACCAATCCATCATACATGAGTTTTATTGAATTTGCAAAACCAAACAAAACTACAAAACACAAAAAATTAGAAAGCACACTTTCGTAGGCAACACAATTGCATTTAGCATATGCAACAAGCCTTTAAACCCCTCGGTGGCCCGAGTATACGAGTTGTAGTCTCGTGAGGGTTTCCAGGGAACAGACCCACAAAGTTCATTCCTTGACCACGTGAATTAAACAAGCACAAAAACGCACGCTAACACAATAAAACACAAAACAACCTTTAAACAATTACAAACAAACATTCAACATATTTAAACTTAATAAATATGATAAATAAAAACATTCTAAACGCTCACAAACATAACACGACTCTAAACGAACTAGTTCTACACAAACGAGTAAACAAAGATGACTTAATTAAAACACCAATTTATAATAAATATAATAATATAATATATATATATATATATTATATATATATAATATATATTAATATATATTTATTATATATAGTATATAGTATAATATACAACATGACTAACTAGCTAATTTTTGGTATTGTTGTTGTTGTTTTTATTAAACATTACCAAACAAGGCTTAAAAAATAAGCACAAACAAAAACATTTTAACTCACTCCAAATAAGAACATAAGATATTCCACTGATTTATTTTAACATAAAGTAAACACATCACAAAACAAGCATACGAAAACTAGCAATACAAGCACGAAATTAAAACTAACAAATTAAAACACATATGCAATTTACTAACAAGAAAAACATCCCTAAACATTCATAAGAACACATTTGCAATCATACTGATGAGGTGTCATTTTATACACTTTTTTAGGGTCATTTAACCCCTTAAATCATGCATTCATGCCCAAAATAGGTACTTAATCGTTCCTTTTCAGGTATTCAACATTTGGGAGGAATTTGGAGGAAATACACGTGACTTGGGCTCATTTGGAGAAGAAACGGACGAGACTACGGACCTACATTAACATCTCTCAAGATTATGTTCTCAGCGGCTGGAGACGGCGTCATCAGTTCTACACGACGCTGTCATAACCCACTTCGTGACGGCATCACAACCTTTTATGATGGCGTCAGCTCGTACGACCCAACCCAAGATCTAGAATATTCTATTTCACGATGGCGTCAAAATTAAAACGCAATGCCGTCACAACGATTTATCTATATATACAAATCCGTTTTTAGGGTTTTAAGTTTGTAACTTTAGAGTAAAAAAGGGAGACGAACCCTAGTTCGTTTGGTAGCTGATTAGGATGATTTTAGGGCCTCAAAACCCTATTTTAACTCCTTCAATTCATGTTTTAATCAAGTAAGATTATCTTAATCATTCAATATGTCTTGTAGTTTTATTATTTATTGTTCTTGCTTTATCTTTAATATGCTTGGCTAAAACTCCATATTGTGTTCATTTATCATTATATGAAACCCAGAATGTAGATCTTAGTGATGTTGCTTCTTCTGATAGATGTGCATGTTAGACTTTATAAAACCAGCTTTTGTTTGTGTCGTTGTTGATATGTCTAGGGAAACATGATTGTGTAGAAAGGATACTATTGGGTAACAGTCTTGATAGCAGTTTTATATACCTAAAATATACCACAATATAATATAAACCTAAAAGCAATTAAGAAAATTACCAAGTTATCCTCTGTAAAATTCACTCTCAAAAATATATATAATATAATATATAATACGTATATTTAACCGGGTAAGTATGATCACCCGGGTCGTTTCCCCAACGACTAGTGAAATTGAAACCTTGTTTAAGCTTGGATTATGATTTGAATAAGCGAATGGATGATTTGATAATCTAAATCAACAATTAAAATGGACAATTAAAAACAATTAAACAATTAAACTAAAACGGAAAACAAATAAAACGCGACAATTAAGCAAATAGACTAAATTTTACTCCTAAAAATGTAAACTAAATTTCTAAACCTAAGATAGGACAAAAGAAAATTTTAGGAAAAAGAAAAACATTTTTTTGATTATTTTTGAATTTATTATGAATTAAAAACTAATTTAATCTAATTAAATCTTAAAAAATAGCAAATTAAGTACTAAAAATTTGGAAAAATGATTTTTAAGCTTAGAAAAGTCTAAAATATTATAAAAGCAAAGAAAACTATTTTTAACTATTTTTATTATTAAAATCCTATTTTTAAAATTTAAAATAAAAGCTCAAAAATGAAATTTAAGATCTAAAAAGTGTAAAAATGATTTTACTGGATGTAAACCTAAAGCTATTTTTTATAAAACTAAAAACTATTTTTTTGTATTTTTTTGAAACTTTTTTCTATTTTTTATTGATTTTATAAGATTTTAACTTTCGAAAATTGATTAAAAATAAAATAAAAGCTGGAAAAATCTAAAAAATTCAGGGAAAATCTTAGACACTAGCAGGAACACAAGAAAAATAAGAAAAACCAAATTTCTTAACGAATAAGCCTTCAAATGAGCTTATTATGCTACGGCTTATTTATAAATAGGAAAATAAAAACGTGTACTAGTATTTAATTGTGTGTTATATGAATGGAGGAGCTAATGTAGCAGACTAGTTAAGTCGTGTGTGTTGTGTGTGGGAGGTCGTGGGTTCAAGTATGGGCAACCCCTTTTTGCTATTTTTTTATTTTTTTGACTTTTAAGAAAAACTAAATACTAGAACTTAAAAAGGACACTAAAATAAGCTATTTTAATAAAAGGGACTTAAGCTAAAACTAAATAATAAGCTCTAAAACAGCTTATCAAAGCTATTGTCACAGTAAGTAAGGTTTTGGGCTTATTCTCACTTAAATAGCTATAAACAGCTCAAATTAAGCTCAAATCTAAAATGGAAAAGTGTTCTAAAAAGCTTATAAGTTGCTTAATCTAAAAATGAAAAGAAAATAGAGCTTAAAATACTCAAAGACCACTGAAAGTGATTATGAAAGTGACATACTCAGGAAACTAATCAATAAGCTCAAAACCAAAATAAGCTCAAATGCTCAAAAAGCAAAGACAGCAAATGAGCATTTGTAAACTTGACAAACAACTTATAAACAACTAATTTAAGCAATAAAATCTACTACTTCAAGCTAGAATCTAAAATTTAAAAGCTAAATCTTATTGCAAACTGTTTTTGGCTTTTATGGTTTTAGAGTGACTTTTATCAGCAAAATTAAGCTAGGTAAATAAGCTAGAAAATGTAAATTAAGACTTAATCTATATTAATCTATAACTAATCTAACTCCTATTTAAACCTAAGCACCTAATACCTACTTTTACTTAACTACAAATTAGGCTAAAAGTGACAGCAGTACTAACTTCTTGTTAGTACTGGTGCACTTTGCACAAGTGCAAATCAAAAGTGCAGGTTTCCTAAGGGAAATCCTTGCACTTAGAAACACTCAAGTAGAGTGTACAAGTAAAATGCAAGCAAGATCTAAGCCTTGGAGGGCTTAGATCAAAGTTTGCATAAGTGAAATTCAAAGAACAATTCCCCTGGTGCTGGCACACTTAATATAACCTCAAACTTTCTAAATTTCCAAATCTAATTTATGAAAACTAATTTCCTAATATTTTTAACTAAATTCAAAGCTGTCTAAAAAGGTTTGCACAAAAACTTTTGACTTTAGAAGGTCAAACTTGCTTATGCCAAACACCCCTTTACCATTTTGACAGAAATTACTTTAAACTTAAATTGCAAATCTAACTAATAAGCACTAATTACCAGATTATTTTTAGCTTATAACAACCCTAACTAACATGAATTAACTACTGATTAAGCATTAATCTAAGATTCAAACTTATTTTCTACTATTTTTGGTTTTTAAGGTTTTTAAGACAATTTAATGAAAGATTATGATCTAAACTAAGAAAATCAAAAACAGATAAGCAATCATAGTTATTAAGCTAGATAAACGGTAATTAAGCACTTAATAAGTAACTTTAATAAGCAAATAAGCAGATCTAAATTTAGCAGGCAATTAAACTAATAATTAAAGCAAGAAATTAAAGAGAAACTTACAAGGCTCCTCTAGCTAAACAAGAGGACCATTTAAGGCAGCTACAAGCTCCCTAGCTTATTAATAAGCTAGGGTATAAGTCCTTGGGGATCCTTCCCTTTTAGATCCCCCTTCCATAAGGTCAAATCTAATGAATTCCATGGTAAATGTAAGTTACACTGTTTTAAGGTTTAGAAAGGATTAATTCTGAATTGATTAAGCTCTAGTTCAGCTTATAGACTAAAAGAGCTTATTAAGAGCTTATTGAGAAAATTTGGCTTAGTTTAGAGAGCTTATGTAGTAAAAGAGATTAAGAAGATTAAAAACAACTGAATTTCATTAATAAAAAGCTTACTTACAATACTTTAAAAGGAAAATTACAAGATTAAAAATATCATTAAGCTAGGAATTTAAAATTTAAGCTAAAACTAAATTAAGGCTACGTGTGTGTGTGTGTGAAGAGTGAGGCCCTATTTATAGGCTGAGGTGAAGCTTCTAGGACCTTAGCTTCCATCAATCATCCACCATCAAATCAACCAATCATTGGGTCTTTGTTTTTGGCCGTTGGATCACTAAGTGACCTCACACGGATTGCCAACGTGGCAATCCGTTTGAGGCTCACTTGTGCTTCTTTACTGAGTGATTTAGTACAAAAACCCGCATATACTTGTGCTTCTTCCATTGATGACGTGTCCTTCCTTTTGAGTGAGCTAATGAGGGCTTGTGATATGACTAATCTCTCCCTTCTATCTTGCTTAGGAGCTCAAGAATTGACCACTTTGTCCTTTGATTTTGAAAAGCCCCTTGTTTTACCCTGGCTAGTGAGATGTAAGTGACGATGAATAGTAAAAAGGGCTTCGCGCCCATTTTTTGATAGTTAAAACTGTTATATCTTTGGGATATTACACAAATGGTCCTTGTCTTTCTTTTCTCCTTTTGTAGTATTAAATCACTTTTGGAAATTGCAAAACTAACCCTTGTGGTTTATTAAAAGGAGAAATGGGCTAGTATAGTGGGCTTTGTAATGGGCTTTTAGGCTTTTTGTAAAAGTTGAAGGACTGGAATTGGATTATTGTAAGGTTTTGTCTTGTAGTGGTTGACTTTTGTTGACCATGAGTTGACTTTTCTTTGACTGGATTTGACTGAGGCTTGACTTTTCTAGCTTCGGCTTTGATTCTTTGGCTTCTTTTTATACTCTTCTGATTCTCATGCCCGTGCTTGCCCGTTTTTGACTATTTTCTTGTGATTTTTAATATATCCAAACCTGCACACACAAAACACAAATACAAGCATATTGTTGCTATTTTTGGACTGTTTTGGGTTTAATTGGGTTATTTTAGGTACAAATGGATATGTGTATTTAACACTTATCAAAGCTCATGGTGCTGAAGTATCTACTGAGGATGTAAATCACAAGTTTCTCAGATCTTTGCTACCAGCTTGGTCAAATCTGGCAATGACTATGAGAACCAAACCAGATGTTGACACTTTATCCATTGATGACTTGTATAATAACCTTAGGGTTTTTGAGCAGGAACTCACAAGTACCTCAAAATCATATGCAAGTGCTCAAAATGTTGCTTTTGTTTCACACGTTTCACACAGCAAGAGCGGCACTAATAAGGTTAAGTCTGGTCATACTGGTGCCTACAGTACTTATACTCCTTCTACTTCTTCAAACAATATTCTAGAAAGAGAAGTTCCTGCTGGTTTTGCTGATGAAGTTATTTATTCACTCTTTGCCAAACAATCAGAAGATTTGGACTTGCTTCATGAAGACCTAGAACAGATTGATGATATGGACATTGAAGAGATGGACATAAACTGGCAGATAGCAATGATTGCTATTCGAATGAAGAAGTTCTACAAGAAGACTGGAAGGAGAGTCCGGATTGATGGAAACAAACATGTTGGTTTTGACAAAAAGAAGCTTGAATGTTTCAAATGTCACAACATTGGTCATTTTGCTAGGGAATGCCCATCTAAGGGGACAAACGATGGAAAGAAGAGAGACTCTTTTTATCAAGATCAAGGAGCTGGAAAGAAAGAGCAGAATCAGAACTGTTTGCTAACAATGGATGATGGTGTTGTTAATTGGGGAGAACATACAGTAGAGGAAGAAGAGACAAATCATGCACTCTGTAACATTTCTCAATTTTAGGTCATTTTACGACTCCTATTATTTGTCACTATTTATTTTGGTCCGATACGCGTTTACTTTTAATTTTACTTTTGAGCTAAATCGCGTAGACTAGAAATAACCATTTAATGTAAACGGTCATCAAATAAATTAAGGTTTAGATCAACCAAGTAAGAAATAATTATTAAGAAGATAATTATGTACTTTGCGTATTTTATTTTTATTTGTCACGTAAAAGGGTTACGTTTCGCAATAAGATACATTTGGACACACCCCCGGAAATACCTAGACTCACCTAGACTCAAACCAAT
>BQNB010059600.1:0-24678 GCA_026074375.1 Tanacetum coccineum | reverse complement strand
ATGTCAAGCCCCCCCCCCCCCCCCCCCCCCTCCTTAAACGAACGTGAAACCGTATCACATTTGACCCGAGAAAGCTTTTTGCCCTCACCCACCCCGCCCCAAATGAATTTTTTTCTAATTCTCTCAAGATTTTATATAACACTCAAAGGCACACGAAATATCAAAAAAAGGGCAATTACATCTATGTCCTTACGAAAGTTAAATATTACATCAATATTTTTCTCAGTTTTGTAATTACGTCATTATCCTTCATAAACTTTTATAATTACATCAAAATCCTTTTCAAACTTTTTTAATTACATCAATATCCTTCTCACATTTTGAAATTACATTAATATCCTTCCCAAACTTTTAAATTCTCCTATATATAAAAAAAATCAACATGTTATCTCATCAATCAAGGTCGAAAATGCATATGAACAAATAAATATATATGAGCAATATTTATTTCATATTTATATTCAAACTTTTGTAATTACATCATCACGTTCTTTTGTCGTTCGAGGTCAAAAAGTATATATGAATAATATGATTATGATCAATATAAAAGATAAATAATAGTTTCATAATCTAAAATCAATATAATTATGATTTAATTGATTTTTAGACATATATATCCTTCTTAAAAGTGTGAGAAAAATATTGATGTAATTACAAAAGTTTGGGAAGGGTGTGATTACAAAAGTAAGAATGATATTTATGTAATATCAACTTTCGAGAAGGATATACATGTAATTCTCCCCAAAAAGGATAAGTTTCTTGCAAATTTTTGCTTGACACTTTAGAGGCGTTTTGGTACATCACTGAACTTTATTACTTTATTAGTATTGTTCATCCTCAAAGCGATGGTCAAAACAAAATGGTTAATCGCACTTTGGGAAACATGATTCGTTGTTTGTGTGTAGAAAAACCGAAGTTGTGGGATGTAACTAGCTGAAGCTGAATTTGCTTAAAATATTTTGGTTCATACTTCGACGGGTTTTTCACCATTTGCTATTGTATACAAGACTCCGCCAAATCAAGTGGTAGATCTGGTTTATTTATCGGGCAAGAAGAATGTTCAAGCACATAGGATGGTGGGAGATGTGCAAGCAAAGTTGTCTTGGCTAAGGTTGTTGAATCAAATGTTAAGTATAAGGTCGATGAAAAATAAAAATCGTCGGGTTAAGTTGATTAATGAAGGTGATGAAGTAATGGTGGCAAGCTTCAACAAAAGAAGCATGGTCCTTACACGGTTTTGCGAAATATTAATGATAATACTTATGTGGCAGATCTACCTAATACCAAGAGTATTTCAACGTTTTAGACATTTATGAGTTTCACCCCGAGGATGAAGTTGAAGATGAGAACTCAAGGTCGAGTTCTTCTAAAGTAAGGGGAAATGATGAGGAAAATACTGATGAGATAGTTGTGAAGTATATGGAGCGATTGGATCATGACAAAAGGCAATGGCGGATCTTGAACATTTTTTTTTTGAGAGGGGGGGGAGGAATTATTTTAAACATACCAAAATAAAAGTGGACAATAACTTTTAGACCGAAGGAGTAATATTTACACTACTTGTCACAACATTTTTTTTAGGGGGGGAAGGGGGCCTATTAAGATCCGTCATTGACACAAGGACTCGAATCAAGAAAACGTAATCTAATTTCTTTATGATGTAACGTTTTGCTCTTTGTTACGTCGTGGAAGCTACGGCTTATAGTTTCTTTATTTTTAGTTTGTCTCTTAGTTGTTACGCCGTAAACAATGTTATCTAGTTACATCGTACAGGCTTCGAATGTGACTTTTTCCTTTCTTTTTTTAATCGGTTTTTACGATGTTTAGGTGACTTCTTTCCAAATATTAACTTCCCCTGTAAGTATAGGACTTGAGAGTTGAGATTATTGTTTTGGACTTTTGGCAATTATCAAAAAACTTTGATTTAAATTTTAAAACGCTTTATGATTTCGTTGTAAACCTTGTTAAGATTTTATTGACGATTATGTTTTACGTCACGGTTCATAGATAATTCATAAAAGTATTGGGCTTGCCCCGAGTAAAATAACCAAGACTGAGAATCAAACTAGACAGACTCATAAATGCCTTGTTTGGAGGACCGATCAGGCTTGTAGGGAAAACTAGTAACTGAACAGGAATCGAACTTCTGCAGGACCGACACAGTACAGGTCCTTGGTTTCACATATTACCATAAATTGTACCATAACCGATATCAAGTTCTCGGTTTTACATACAGCTCTTTCTGATTATTTGGTTTCATTTCAAAAGTTTTTTGTCAAATTGATTTCATTAGGCCATACATCTTGCAGGCGGTATCATCGTATTACCTTGTTATGATTATGCACGACATCATGTATATGATCTCGAGCTTAGACCAAAATAACAGTTTTAATCATACAGTAACCCATTGGGATCGATATTATCTTAATTCATGATTCATTCAACCATACATTTGTAACTGCCAAATCAGATGTCTTAATAAACATAACATAAAAGTTTCAAAACTGACATTTCAAGATTTGTAGCTGTTCGCAAGGGGAATTATTGCTTCAATCAAGTCATTAAAAAGATTCTACATTCTCCTTACAAAATTGAACCCTTCACCGTGAAAACCTGGGTCGCCATTTGTCACTCGGTGGCGCCGCACGATCATCCCCACGATCATCCTTCTTACGCGTACCCCATCTATCAGATTCTGCAGGTGGAGGAGGTGCTTGGGCTGATAGCTCACTTCTACGGTGCTTAGGCACATACTTTCCACCGGGTGCTGCAGGTACAGGGGCTGCTAGAGGAGCAGTAATTCCTGGTCCAGGAATCTCAGAAGGCCTAGCAGGTGTGTCGATTGGTGTTCCTTTTAAGATAGCTTCTTTCCGTTGTCTCTCACGTTCTTCTAGCTCCTGCTCTCTTTGCCTCTGTATTGCGGCTATTTCATCCAACTTTGCTTTTTTTTCAGCCGCCTCCTTCTTTTTCCTTTCAGCCTCTGCATATTCCAGGGATTACAAAAAATCAGTCTTACAAAGATTAAAAAATTAAAATAGCACAATACTAATCTAATTGTTTTTAGCAAAGTGAGTTATGATGTATTTTGCAGTTAAATACACTTCAGATGACTTTCGACCTGCTTGGTCCATTTCCTTTTTAGTAAAAACCTTCCAGTTTACATCATTAAGATTTTACTTTTTATATTGCAGCACTTCCTGTGTAATCGAAAAATGTAAAAACTGACGCTTTATTTAAAATATGAAAGTAATAAATAATTTCAAATAAATAATACAAATGTCTGATGTGGAGTAATACTGCCGCATAATATTGTGATGGTTACTAGTATTAAGTTGAATACTCATTGGTCACAGGTAAATCGTGAATAATTCGTCTTGGATCTCTAGAAACAGCTACAGCTTGTTGGTAGCTATTTTGACACGGTTAATTCGTTAATTCATAACTGGGTCGTGGAGGATTATGTTTACCTATAGCAGGTAGATAAAAAAAGTAGCTAAAAAAGAAAAGGCTTTAAGGTCGGCCAAAGTTTACTTTTAATCTATAAACCCACCGACTCTTTGAGATCATTTTACTTGAAAGAATAATTGAATCGTTGAAATAGTGGGACTTTTATCACGTCTGACACTAGTAAGTTTAAAAGTTCGTTGAAATGGTGGCGGAGCATACCTTCACGTTTGTGAGCTTCCTCCTCTTCACGCAGCTTGTTCAGTCTTTCTTCTTCAGTCCTCAAATAATATAACATCTTCCTCTTAATTTCCCTTTCATCTCTTCGTGCCTGAAGAACTTGACTGAGACGTTCCTCCCTCTCTGCTCTCATTCTTTCATACTCCGCCTGTCGACGGCTAAGTACTCTATCCTGAAACTGTGTCTGCAGAAACAAAATAAAAAATAGTTCAAGCAAAAAGAGTAACTGGAAGAAATGAGTAATAAAAGAACGTTTAACCATCAATAGCAAAATAGAACTTGTTAAACAGACCTTATGTTCAAGAACTCTTTGGAGCCTATTCTTTTCCTTGACATCACCATCATGACGGCCTCTGCTCAGCTCAACCTCGAGCTACAAAAAGCACATAAATTGTTGAAGATAACTAATGTAAAAGTTACATAATAATGAGGTTAATTAGTAGTATAAATCAGTCACTAAGTCCTACAGATAGTTTACAATAGACCTCTTGTTGACGCTCATGAAGCAATTTCTCTTCAGCCAGACGTTTATGGAAAGCGGCTTCAACCAAGGATGCTGCCTCTTCTCTTTTTGCTCTTTCCAAGTGATCCATTGTTTTAATTAATTTTTGCATTTTTTTCTCCATTTCTTGTTTCCCTTTGACTTGCTCCTGTAGTGCTAAATCCATTAACTGTTGCTTCGTCATGTTCTTCTGTATAGAGAAAAAAAGTCAATCGATAGTTCCAATCAAGATTTGGGATATATAAAAGGTTAAACCAGGTCAGGTCTTGAAGAGCCAAAAGCCAATTTATATTAATTTTCAAGCTTCTTAAAAACAGATGCACAACATAAAACTACATATACAAACTAAATATTGAATAAGGCAATTTAAGAGAGAGCATGGATTGAAAATACACGTCAGGTAGTGTAAACTAAGGAGAATGGTACTCACTCTCTCAGTGAGTGGCTTCTTTCCAATCTTCCCTTTGATGTCTTTTAGCAAAGCCTCTGCTTCTTCGAGTTCTCTTTTCTCAATTTCCTCACGAATTCTTTTGTTTTTCATTTCTTGAAATTCAGTTGCAAGCCTCTTTTTTTCTGCCTCTTCAGCTTTTTTCTGTTGTTTTATTCTTTTTGTTTCCTCCTCGCGTTCCTGGATGAACAAGTTTAATTAAGAACAAAAGCAATTCTCATAATAGAAGAATTAAGCAGCAGGGTATCAAACATAACAATATATATATATAGCAGAACTTCATACTATTATTGAAAATGAATACCATTTCCACTAGATGACGTTCTTGTTCTTCCTTTCTTTTCTCAATAATTGGACATACCGCGCCAGACGCAAATATAAAAGCTCAAATTCAACTATCACCCCCAAAACTATGCCTCATGTCACTCAGTTTACCGAAACATTGAATCAGAACTTCATACTATTATTGAAAATGAATACCATTTCCACTAGATGACGTTCTTGTTCTTCCTTTCTTTTCTCAATAATTGACTTCCGAGCAAGAAGCTTTTTATGCTCTTTTTCTACTATCTCACCTAAACTTGGCAGCATGTCACTCAGTTTAGATACTTTCTTTGCAGAGGGATTTATCATCGACCGTGATTTGCTTAAATTTACAGCAAAATCACTTAAGTGGCCATGTAGATGATCAGATTCAAAGCCCTGGAGATAAAAATAGCAATTGTTCAAATCATAATAGTTGAAAATTTCTAACAAAATAACAGCAAGAAACACTTCCAACAAATCTTAATTCCTGAGTACTACAAACTGAATGATTGTTGATTATCCATACTAATTGACCTAAAGGAAAATTGGACTAACCAAGTCACCAAATATAACTGCACCCTTCATATGGTCAACTTTCAAAGCAATGAAATTATGTTTGACAGCATCAACAAGGATCCTCTCAACATCCGAAAAGCCGAAGAATGGGACCATTTTGGATAAAGTCTCAACTTTCATGGTCTGATACACATTTGATACCTGAAACATAATTTATAGTAAAATAAATACATCAATACACAAAACACTTGCATTTGCTAAAGCTTAACAAAATCGCTGGATAATTCACCTGTTGCAGCACCCTTAAGGTAGCAACTTTCTCCAAAGCAGGAACGTACTGAGACAACTGCACATCTGGTACAGATGACGCTGAAGATATTTTTCCGCCAAGCTTTGAGATCTTTGTCAGCAAAGGTTGTACTTTTGATGCCAAATCTAGAGGCAGAAACTCACTCTCCAATAGATGGTAGAGATCCTTGACTTCCGGGGTTACATAGGTCATAACACCTTTGGATACCTGTAGATAGACAATGGTGTTACAAGAGTACAAGCATGAGAACATAATATAAGTAACAACAGATGTGTCTTATTAGTTTGTATCACAAATTCATCTAGTAGTTTAAAATGGGCACTCAATCAACATACTTAGCCTTCTTAAACATGCGAGTTTCTAAAAACTAGTGAGCTTATTACCTTCTAAAAAACAAACTTGCTCAATAGTCATTGCTGCCGCACCCGTAACAAGCATGAATATTTTGAGCATCACATATGATCCATACAATCATTAACAGCTATAATATATGAGCAAATATCTAGAATACTCTGATAGCAAAATGCATGTTTTATTGTTTATACTCTATACTCGTAACAGACCCAATATGGTGTAAGCCAGCCCAGCCATAGAGGCGTGACACTTCAATATTTACTCGCTCACTAGTTGGCCATGTGAGATTCTCTTATATTAATTTGATTATCATTATGAATTCCGGTCGGACCTTTTGTTTCATTTTTTGGGTACGGGTTGGTCTCCCCTAAACCCTTTTTAGTCCAAAGTTGTTAAATTATATGTGAAAAATTAGCGTGCCCTGATATGATTACAAATTCTATATTTCTTCAATAATCATCTTATTCCTGAATAAAATCATCTGGATGTTATATTTGTTAAAATACATTGGAGACTTTCGACATGTTTGAACAGTCCTACCTGTATCCTTTTCAGCTACTTTTTAGAAAGAAATTACTGAGACTACAACTTCTTAGGTAAAGCTTCTCATATCATCCATAATAGCACAAAAATGGTCCACAGTAATTATAAAGGTAAGGGGAATCGTGTGTAAAACAAATATATACTACCAAGTAATATGAAGCGAAATAAAACAGTTAGCAACTATCATTGCTGCATTACACTTTCCTAACTAACCCCTTGTTCCTCAACAGTATACATTAGTAAAATTTCCATATGATAGCACTATAGGTACAGCAAGTATTCCAACCCTTAGTCCACACTTAAAGCATCAAAACTCAAGCTGAGAGGGTCATACTGTAGCCAAAATCGAACAATCTGGACTACGCCTATTGCTTACAACAGATTCCAAAGGTATGTAGTATATTCGTAAACCACCATCCTTAAATGGTAGTGTTATACTCTATAAACTGGCATCAGCTTGCTGGTACATTTTGAAAGTTATAATGCCAAGCCCAAATAAAAAAGAGAACACATATGTTATCTCAATGGTCCTTCTAAAACGCATGATTAATAGAAAAGTAACTTGCAGGCTCAAAAGACAAGTCATGAACTAGGCATATCACACAAAATGCTGATATAAAACTAACACATCAAGTAATTGACATACAAATAAGGACATGACACCGCAAAGGAAAGAAGTGATATGGATAAGGAAACAGTTAGAATAGATGTAACAAAGAGATGATTTAAAAACTTACCAAGTCTGCAAGAAGAGTTGATCGCGAGAGCTGTAGGAAAGCAAAGCATAAAAAAGGTTAATATTTGTTACAAGTTGACGTTTCGGTCAATAGTAGATAAGTAAGTTAGTACCACTTCTCTCCTCTCGGGCTTCACATCGATATTAAGCCCAATAAGATTGTACATCCTTGCATTTCGTTCTTTCTCATGTTCCAACTCTAAGTGAGAAGCTGTTTTCGAATGGTCATATGGGGGAGCGGAAAGTGCAGCTAAGAGAACTGCGGATGCTATCAGTTGCAGGTCTTTCTGACTCAGATTCTTATTAAAGCTCTTTTGAAGTTGAAACAGCTTAAACCACGCATAAGCATGATATGAATGGCTGGAAGAAACCCAGAAGATCTCTGTCAACTTCGCATAATATGTAGCCATCGAAGAAGATTTTGGCATCTTCTTGAACATGGTTGTCAGACCATAGATGTCTTCTACTGAACGAAAAGCTTCCTGTAGATACAATTTCACAAAATTATATACACATACACAGATAGACATATGAACTTCTGGTACATCAGCTAAATGAGTTCATGGTACATATAGGTGGCACTCATAACCCATTTACTTATAAATGGGTGCATTTGGGTTGTGTTTTATCTAAAACAGGCCAACAAGCCAAATCAAATTGTTTAGTTACAAGATAGTGACTCAAATGCGTCGAACGCGTTATTACTTGCCAAAAGTATCTCTATAATGCATATTGCCTCCCAAATCAGTGTATTTAAATAATTAACAAATAATATGGTTTTTATTATCATGATTACTATTGCATTAATTAAATATAAACAAGATTTAAAAGTGACACATGTAAAGTTAACCCCAACCCGCCCATATTGTGACGTCTAGTAACACACGATGATGTAAACAGACCTGCCAGAGTTCAAGTTCGGTTGCAACTTTTAACTGCTCAAATCGTGTATCAAGAAAGAAATGTTGACTTTCTGGTGCAGACAAATCAGGCCGGTCCCTCTGGTCTCTGTACTTGTTAAGGTTAGCAAGATGATTCCTGATTATTTCACACAAGCGACGAAACTCAGTTGTCCGCTTGTATTGCTTACAGAACTGAAAAGCACGATGCGCTGTATCCTACATTTTTACAAATTCAAAAAAATTACAAGTTAGAATTTAGTCATATAAATAAATTAACATTAAGTTGTTCATGTTACAACACTTTCAAGCAAAACTAACCGCATACAAAGCCATTAACTTGGAGTTGTTCCTCAAAATTTCAAGCACGGTCCTGTAAGTCTCCCACAAAAACTTAAACCAAGGTGTCACAAGCTCGCGATCTGAACGTTCCTTTCCTTTCTCACCACTAACGTAACTCAACATCAAATCTTCCGGTCTGTTATCAGCTTCTAGATCATCAACATCAAGGGCGTCTTCTAACGCTTGTGCCTGACTACGAGCAAGCTCCGCCTTCTTAGTTGATAGATCAATAAAATACTTAATAACCTCCTCCAAAGAAGCAACGTTAACTTGTTGACAAATTATACGATATTGGATCAGACCGTCTTTAGCAAATCTGCCCCTTCTCATGTCAACACATAGCTCAATGTACTTAAACATGATTTTTTCGTGTGGCTTCTGCCATGCGCGGTATCTCCTCGATGTGATGATATCATGGAGCACTTGCAAAGCATCTTGTTTCTGCCCAACATTGGTCAGCTCTGCAATTCCACATAAGTTGACAAACAAAAATATTAGATACAAAAAAATGATTCTCAGATTTATAATTTTCAGGATTTCAAGAGGAATAAAAGTTCACCATCTGCGCGTTTCAATGCATTCTCCGGTTTAGAATAAGTCGCCATATTGAAAACGGATGAGTTTTACCTGTCAAAACATAAAACAAGCCATTAGTCGCTGATAAGTTTAGTTTGTTGACCGTGGAATCGTGCTGAACCAGCAGATACAACTACTAAAATGCTCATTGAAAAAGACGTTTCGCAAAAGAACAGTGAGATAACACATATTTTCCTTGCTGCTAATGCACAATAGATAAACAAATTCTCAAAAACGTTACTTCAGACACAAGATAGATTTTAAATCCAATGCCTCAAAACAAGAGAACACAAACCCGAAAATACATTAATTTGTCACATCCTATCTAGTCAACTACTCTGAATATAATTCTATACATCACTCACACTATCGTACTTTTCAAAACCTTATTTCAACACACACACACCCAATCATTCAGCTATTTCATTTCACCTCTTTCACATCACAACATCAACAAACAACTACACAATCTTCCAATTTCAACACCCACAACTTCAAAATTCCCATTCATTCACACCAACATGTCAAACACAAACATTAGCACAAAGATTTCACAAAACAAAATCATCACAAACACATTCAATTACACAAGTGGTTAAATGGTATTTGTTTACGTTTTGGTGTTACTCACAACAATTTGTTTAGGAAGATTTTCGTAAGGAGTATAAACATCACAACATTCAAGAATATTTCAACCACACAACACACAACACTAAGCCCGCAACAAAACACAAAAACATTTTCAACATTACACAAAAACAAAATTCAACAGCACACAGCACATAATCAAAACCACATGACATTTTTCGACCAAAAAAAAGCCATAAACAAGAGAACGCTTATAAAAACGATTTTTGGCGTTAAGACATCAAAAGTAACCGAAATCGGATAAACTCATCGAACAATCTAAATAAATACGATTCACCATCAGCTACCTACACGAGTTAAATGACTCCTTTTGCTCAACTGACGGAAAAAACATAACAAACCAACATTCTACATAAAACATAACTTGTCAACACTATCATTTTTCCGTAAACTGCTAATGCACTTAATTCAGGGGGTGTTTGTTTTGGCTTATATGTGAGCTTATGAGCTTACTTGATTTCGGCTTATATAACATAAGGTTCAATTTTCCGGCTTATTTCGAAACTTGTGGGCTTATATAACTTTATTACTATATGATAAACTTATAGAAGCCCATAAGTCTCAATATAAGCCAGAAAATTAGGGCTTATGTTATATAAGCCGAAATTAAATAAGCTCATAAGCCCACATATAAGCCGAAACAAACACCCCCTCAGACACAAGATAGATGTTTTATTTTATCCTAAACAACGCCTCAAAGGCTCATACACGACGAGACTTTTAAAAAAACATGTCAAAGACGATAATTCACAACCAGCTAACATAAAACAAGGCAAAACACTCAGTTTCGCACAAGTAAGAAACATTAAAACTTGCGAACATCAAGAGACATTAATTAACGCACAACATAATACTACTGAAGCTTCAAATCAAAACCTTAATTCATACACAAAATACATTTTTCATCACAAACAACGCCTCAAACACTAACACACTCAAAAAAAATGTTAAAGAGATAATTCACCACAAACAAAAAAAAACGAGGCAAAAACTGTCTACCACATCAAAAAAGCATTAATCAACGAGCACCATTATACAAAACAATCTGCGTAATTAAAAAAACTTACATATTAATTACAGACAGTGCACACTTTTTTTATCTCAAACACGACAACACGTTAAATAAAAACATGATTAACAGATAATCCACCACAAATTAACTTTCTTAGATCCAAAAAAAACATTAAAACTTAATTCCACGCATAATACATGAATTCATCGTTCCTATAAAAACAAATACAAACCAAACACTAAACCTTTCAATTATCAAATCAATTCATACTAAACAAGTAACGATGATGAATCTAGTAATTATAGATCGATGGTTATAACAAGTGGTTTACCTAGATCGATTGATAAATTTGGGGCCGTTTTTTGTTGTTGTTTTGGTTATACTATATATACTGATGATAGCCAAAGAAAAAGAAACTAGGGTTTCGTTTAGGTGTGTGTCCCAATTTTAACCCTGACTGACCTTTGCAACTTACGTTTTATATTTATTTTTTATTTTTATTTTATTTTTAACTAACAGGGGTGTTTGGTTTCGGGTTTTGTTTATCGATTTTCAGATCATCCAACTTGTTTGCCTTCTTTTCGACCGACAATATTAATCCAACCAGGTTTTCACCCGTGCTCCGTTGTGCAACGCGAAGTTTTACGTCAAGAATTAACTTTGTAACTGCGCGATAACCCAACGACTATTTATGTATAGTATGTTAGGTGTTGTTGTTTTTTTGCGTTAAGTGTTGGCTGGTAAAAGGGTCCTTCTTGATATATGTAGGGCTTTTACATATGAATTTCTACGAACAAAGGTTGTTTCTTTTTATGTGTTAGCCGGCAGTTTATGTTTAGCTTGTATTATTGTATTTGACTCAAGCCTGAATCGAGAATAATCATTGTAACAATATATATTGTATCATATTTTCAATGGAATGGATATGCAGATTCTACATCGAATTACATGGTATCACACCTACCTTTTTGATCCTAAAACCATAACACCTTCAAAACATCCGTTCTAAATCATATCAAAAATTGTGTTCGTGATTTGTGTTAGGTCATAAATCCACACTCTTATCACTGTGTTCTTCGTGCTTTAGGTCACAAGATTTACTTTAGTCGTGCAAGGTCATGATCTGTTTCTTTTTACCTTCGTATCAAAACAAAAACAAACATTACTTCTTTATAAACCCTAACAGGTTCGCAACCATAAACTCTTATTACTTTCACCATGACAAGCCCCGATACCACTACTACTACTCTTCTCTCGGACAAGCTTTCACTAGTAACACACCACCATCTTCTCACAAGGGTTCCCGTGAAACTTGATATTAAAAACTGGAATTATGATTCGTGGGAGTTCTTTTTCGATCAGCTTTGTTTTAGCTATGAAGTGTCCAAGTATATTCATGGCTCTACTATTGAACCCGCTTCAAGTACCCGACGTGCGGTCGTCGTAGGACTTCTACACAAGAAGTTTTACAACTCCCTAATCAGTGCACCTAATCGTTGTAGTGTAGTATAGGCAAGGCTCGGGGTTGTTTATCGTTCACTCGAATAATAGGTTGGGAAGGCTTGATCACGGTCTAACAGAATTCTAAGGGTTGAGAGAATATTATTTTTGTATTTTTATATTTTATGGAAAGCAAGTAAATCATATAATTGGAGAGAGGTTTGGTTTTAGCTATTTAAACTAAATATTAACTACGCTACTTGTGGTAACAATAAGATAAAAGAGTATTTAATCATGTATTACTCCCTAGATTGCTTCTCCTAGTGTTGTTGCTTTGTCACACTTGTGATGATCTATGTAATTATTTCCTAAGTCATGTAAAGATTACACGAACCCGCCGTCTATTTAATATTTCGTTAAGGCAAAACACAGAGTAAGGTAGTATGAAGACTGTTACCCGATGGTATCATTTCTACACAATCATGTTTCCCTAGACATATCAACAGCGATACAGACAAAAGCTGGTTTTCTAAAGCCTAACATGCATATTCATCACAAGAAGCAACACCACTAAGATCTACATTTTAGGTTTCATACCATCATAAATGAATACAATAAGGGGTTTAGCCAAGCATATTAAAGATAAAGCAAGAACGATAAAGAATCAAACAGCAAGACATATTGAATGATTAAGATAGTCTTACTTGATTAAAACATAAATTGAAGGAGGTACAATAGGGTTTTGAAGCCCTAAAATCGTCCTAATAAGCTGCCAAACGAACTAGGGGTCGTCCCCCTTTTTTACTCTAAAATTACACACTTAAAACCCTAATTTTGGGTCTATATTTATAAGAATATCGCTGTGACGGCGTCGCGTTTTAATCGTGACGCCGTCATAAAGTAGAATCTTCTAGATCCGAGTTGAGTCGGTACGGGCTGACGCCGTCAAGAGATGTTGTGACGCCGTCACTAGATGAAGTGTGACGGCGTCGTGTATAAATGGTGACGCCGTCTCCAGGCTCTGAGACTTTAAATCTTGAAGAGTCTTGGTGTTGGTTCGTAATCTTGTCCGTTCCTTCTCCAAATGAGCCCAAGTCACGTGTATTTCCTCCAAATGCCTTCCAAATGCTAAATACCTAAAAATGAACGATTAAGTACCTATTTTGGGCATAAATGCACGATTTAGGGGGTTAAATGACCCCGAAAAAGTGTATAAAATGACACCTCATTAGTTTTTTGGAGCGACTACTATTAAAAATATGTACGGTTGTATCTGTGTAGTTGCTGTTATAGTTTTTCATTAAATGTAATACTTGAATATCAGCTGGAAACTATTATTTCTATCCTAGGCTACTATTACTTTTCCACTACATAATGAATCCATTCCTTAATCTTGTCTTAAGGTTTAGCTGATTGAACTTTTGCTATGAAACAACCAAAAATAGTTTAGTTTATTACACACATAAGCATAAAGAACGTAGCAAATTCAGAGCCATAATAGTTGCACAAAATATACAGTAGATGATTACATTTTACTTCATGAGGTAAGCAACAAATACAAACCAACTAATAGCTAAAATCCACTTCTATTTACGCGTTTCCTTTGCTTGTTCAAACATTGTGGATTGAAGGTCTTCATAACTTGCTTGTGGTGTATTGATATTTCTTAATAACCCTGGTATAATTTGAACAGCTCTTAGACACATTGGATCGTCATACCAATCTATAATTCCATGAGTCCCCTACAATAATTTTTGGCTAAAAAATTACCAAGAAAGCAACAGAAATGTATAATACCTAGCCCTCCACATAGTGTTTGGATTCTCTCTTTCTCTTGGGTGTATAATGAATTATAACATAATGGGGAAACAGAAAATCAACACTCATTACTTGTCATAGCATATAAATTACCATAGGCTTGGTAAAAGATCAAACCTCCACCGCTAGGCGCAAGCATTATTCATTACTCTCTAAGAGGTCTTTTAAAGGGTTGTGGGGTGTAGGTGTAAGATAACAGATAATGGAAACGAAAACGGATAGGATACATTTGGGTGGCTTTGGGTGAATTTAGAGTGGAAGGGTTAGCTAATTATTTATTCGAATATACGCTGGTTTGGTTGCTAAGCCAAGACTCGGACGAAGATATACAAACTCTACACAACTCTACATAAATCTTTTTCTTTTTCTTTTCTATTTTTCTAAACAAAATACATCATAACATGGGGTTTATAACACGTACCCCTACACTTGAGCTTTTACATACTCGATATTTACAATCTAGCTAATGACCCGATTTGAGGTGGATCAAAATAACATGGAGATCATCTAACAAACATATGGGGGTATTGATTTAACTTTTCTTTCCCATTCTTCTGCGAAATAAATACTACCATGAATCCCAATCGTCCAAAAACTGTATTTACAAGGATAAGGACTTAGCAACCGTGTACTCAAATAATTAACTTGGGTTAAACACGATAATGTACTAAAAGTGAGTGCATACAAGGTAGGCTAAGACGATTTGGGTGTAACAGTTGGTTTAAGGGTGACAATGCTCTTCATTAATAGTCTGGCTTAACCAGAAAATTACGAGAACCATGAAAAAGGATAGGCTCGAAGGGTTGTACTAGTGGTATCTTGCACTAAAAATGAGTGCATGGCAAGGGTGTGGGATAGTTATATGATAGGTGTGACCATCTTAACAATTACAGGTTTAAAACATGGGTTAATCCTAGTGCCTCTTATCAAGCAAATCCTAATACTCACTATGCGGTCTCGGAATGCATCACAAGAACAAGTTCTAGAATTTAATATACTACCGGTACACTCATATAATTTGATACCGATCTCAATGCTCCAGAAAAGGCGACAAAACCACATATACACATCCGTAACGACGGAATAGATACACATGATTGCTCACTCCTTAACTCGAGAAAGCTAAAGGTATAAACTATCTTGGGTATCAATAATAGATACCTGAATTCCTATAGATCTAAAGGCGAACCTCACATTTTTGGGGTGGAATTCTGAGGGTTTTTGTGCTAGTCATACACATTCCTATCCATGAGACGCTATTAATACTCGGTTTTTGTCGGTATGTGTTATAATTTTTTTTAAATTTGGGTCAAAATTACCTTTTTATGCTATGTTTCGATATATTACCTATCATTTTAAGGACAAAGCAAATGGCAAATGAAGGAATAGTTTCTAAGGCTTATTTCCCCCCTACACTTAAGTTGAACATTGTCTCCAATGTTCTATAGAAGTACCCGTAAAACGAATAAAGGGAAAAGAAAACAAGTAAAAGAAACTAGTACTCCCCTGGTTTGCTCAATAATGGAGAAGAAATATGTGATAACTAGTTAAATCATCCTCCAAGAATCATACAATGAAAACTTCCTAAAAACTTCCAAGCTTCTTCTCATCAAATATAACCTGTAATCAAAGACAAAGACAACTACACCAAGCATAAAATATGCGATATAATAATATACAGTGTGAAATTAGGGTTGACTCTATAAAGCAGTAAAGATAGGATGAGAGAATTGTTAAATAAAAGATTTTAAACTCTTTAAGTGTTGTTCAAGTTATATTTTCAAAAATACTTAAAATTTTTGAGTTTTCCTGTAACTAGGCGTTTGACGCCATTAGGAATATCATGACCCCGTCACAAGTGTCGTGGTGATGGCGTCGCGTGTAAATCGTGACGCCGTCTTCACACTCTGTGAAAATTCATTAGGTGTCGTGGTGACGGCGTGCAGTGTAACTCGTTGTCGCCATCTCAATCTCTGGTGAAAACCTCATTTTCCGGTTTTGACTGAAATTCCTTGGCTCATTTCGTAATAAGTATTTTCCATGTACAAAAGTGGGGATAACAACCTGAGAATTAATAATTCAATCATATGACTCGAAACTGACGTGGATTAATCAAAACAATTCATTTCAAATGTTTGAATTTGGTTCTAAAAACTGGATATTTCCCCTACACTTATTTTGTTGCAAAATACCTTTGATTGCAAATAAGACGAAGTTACAAACAAACAAAACATGATTACAAAATAATTCAAATATAATAAAACAAATAATAAAGAAGAGTAAATTGCATAAATCATCCTTAAGATTTGACCAAATTGCTTGTTTCGTCCCAAACGTTACGAAAGTGTAAGGATCATCCCTGTGGGAAACTTTTGGTGCAAGGATCGTCCGATTGGGGGGGGTTTTGCGGAGACCTTTGGGGATTCCTGTAATCACACCAATAAGGTTATCCCATGGGGACGATTCCTTGCACTTTCGTAACATTTTGGGACGAAACATGCAATTTGGCCAAACTTCAAGGAAGATTTATGCAATTTACTCCAATAAAGAATTAAAAACACAAGACACTCCTAATATGCGGGAAAAGTAAATATTGGGTTGCCTCCCAAAAAGCGCTTTTCTTTATTTATGAGTCTTGTAGCTAGACTCGAAGTCACATGTCCTTACATGACTTCTCTTTCATCATTCATTCCAGACACATATTAGGGGCCCAAGCTCTAAGCATTCCTTATAAAATCCTAATATTTTGCTCATTACATACTCCACTCCTCTTCTCTTGTCCAATTATACAGCATTCGGGTCATGACGTTTAGAGGGGAATTAAGATCTATGTAGGCTTTTTCCACATGCACATGTCCAATGTTGCATGGTATTTTAGGTTTGATGGACATCCCTCTGTGATGATGGGTTTCTCAAAAACAAAGATGGAATTGGGCCACTCATTAGGTACTTATGATATGCTACTTCGCTCCTAGTCGAAAATGTGTCAAAGTACTCTACTTCTAACCCTTCTATTGTCGTATTTTCCTTATCTTCGTGTCCTTCTTCATGAGAATCATCATACTTCCTAATTATTTCAATAAACATTACATCTCTATCATCCTTTGTGCAAACAAACTCTATATCTGATGATCAGGGGACCAAGTCGGATGACTCAAGGAATGAATTAATTTTACCAACTTGTTCTATGATGAATAAGATTGATGGATTAGGTGGTGAGGGTGGGGTGGTGTTGATATCTTCGGGGTTGCCCTCCTCATCTTTTGACTTGTGATCACGAGATTTGTTTGGTTGCTTGGGACATATTGTGATAGTGTTGATCGAATTGTGGGTTCGGGTAGAGCATTGAGGATCTTCCATTGGGTAAGAAAGAGCAGACAAAACTAGAGAGGTGGCGTTGATATTCAGTTTTGGGTTCTTAACCATGTCGCTAGGAAGTGCTCCCATTATTCGATCGGTGATGGCCTTCAAGACTGTGTGGATTTTATTGGTCATCTTGCCTTGTTGTTGTTTGAAATCGGCTTCAAACTTAGACAATCTAGCGTCTTGAGATGCCATGAAGTTGGACATCAATCCTTTGAGTTTTGCTTGACTGTTGAATGGACGGCTCGAGAATGAACCGTTTGGCTGAAACCGATTAGGTGGGTTTAAAAAATTATTTTGAGAATATTAGGGTTGTCTCCACCTAAGGTTTAGGTGACTTTTTCCATATGGATTATAGTGTCACCAATATTGTTTTCTGCTCTAGCTTGAAATTAATGACCTCTTACCTCCCACTTGCTTGTACTTGAGGACGCATACTCAACAAAAGCTTGCTCGGGATTTTCCATGCAATATTGAGTCTTGTGGGGACCACTACAGATCTCACATGAGGAAGAGATTTTGTTCACTTGAATAGGCTATTTAGGAACAAGATGAGCTTCCATCAAGCGTTGGACTTGATTTTCGAGCTCGATGAGAAGACGATCGAATGTACTCGGGACATCTTGAGGAAAAGAGATTGCCTTGACTGGTTTAGCGAAGTCCATTGGGTCATTATAACTTTCATTGCGTCATTAGGGCTAGGTCTCTAATAGAGCCCCGGATATCTATCGCGTTTTTGTCACGAAGCTTACCACCGGCCGATTGATCGATGGATCGTCTTATGGCGGGATTGACATAGTCATAAAAAATTTGGACTTGACCAAACTTCGAGATGCCATGATGAGGTACCTTTTTGAGTCAGACTTGAAACTATTCATGCTTCAGAAAGAAATTCTCTTTGATGTTTTTGGAACATAAAGATGTCATTATGAAGTTTTGTAGTCCTTCCCGGTGGAAAGAATTGCGCAAGGAAACGAGTAGTAAGATCTTCCTATGTGAAGATGGATCTTGTTGGAAGTCGTTCAAGCCAGTTGCTAGCTTGATCGAGAAGGTAAAATTGAAATAAATGCAGACGCGTTCTTTCCCTATTTGCAACATCAAGGTCAAGTGAGTCCACAAGTTTTAAGAAATCCTTGAGATGTTGGTTTGGATCCTCGGACCGAAATCTGTAGAATGAGCATCCGTTTTGCACCAACCGGGTGGTGTCGGATTAAAGAGGCACCACATTGTTCCCTTCGGGGAGCTCAATGGTGTTCCTATAGCCCTCGTGGCTAGATTTGGAGTAATCTCTAAGAGTACAAATAGGATTTTTGTCTCCCATGGAGGTCAACGAAAATGATTTACGAAACAAATCAAATGAAGAAAAGATAGACTACAAGAAAGCTAATTTACTGACATATTTAAGTTAAAACACAAGGACTAGAAGTGTCATTAGATGAAACTTCCCTTGTGTGATGACTATAAATAACACCCTCTGATGTGCGGTCGTCGTAGGACTTCAATACGAAGTTTTACAACTCCCTAGGCAATGCACTTAATCGTTGCAGTGTAGTATAGGCAAGACTTGGGGGTTCTTATCGTTCTATAGGGGAATAGGTTAGGAAGGCTCGAACAGGATCTAACAGAGGTCTACGGGGTTGCGAGAAGATTCTTTTTGTATTTTTATTTTGTAGAAAGCAGGTAAAATCATATGGTTTGAAAGGTTAGTTTGTTTTTACTAATTAAAGTAATAATAATAAAATAAATCTAAACTACCTTGGTGATAACTTATATGATAAACGAACGTATTTACTTAATCATGCGTTACTCCTCAGATTGCTTCTCCTAATCATGTTGCTTTTTCACACTTGTGATGATATGTGCAAGTATTTCCTAAGTCATGAACGAATTACACGAACCCATCGTCTATTTAATATTCCGTTAAGGCAATGCATAAGTAAGGTAGAATAAATACTATTACAAGGCCCTTAAGAGTATATTAAATGCAATTGAAATATCTTAAAGGGATTAACCATATTAGGGGTAAGGTAGTATGAAGACTGTTACCGATGGTATCCTTTCTACACACTCGTGTTTCCCTAGACTTCTATGCCAATTTAATGTCTTATGGCTAGTTTTGTAAATCCCAACACTCACATACATCACAAGAAGTAACATTAAAAGGATCTACAATCTAAGTTTCATGCAATCATAAGTAAATACTAAAGCATCTAGCCTAGCATGTTATAAGAAGGTAAAGAACACAAATAAATCAAATAATACATAGACATATTGAAAGATTAAAGGGATAAATGAACTTTACTTGATTAAAACCATGGATTAAAGACTGTTACAATAGGGTTTTAAAGCCCTAAAGACAGCCTAAAAGCTTCCAAACTCGAATATAAAAGTCAAGGTTCGTCTCCCAAAAGTTACACACTTAAAACCCTAAAATCGGTTTTATATATATTGAAAAATCATCATGACGGCGTCTGTTGTAATCGTGACACCATCGCCATGTAGAGCCACTTTAAGTCGGCTACATCCTAATGTAACACACCCAAAATGGGTCGCAGCGGAATATGGGTTTAGGAGCGTTACTTCATATATCAGTAGCACAAGATATATAAGAACGACCTTTAAAAGTGTCATTTAAAACCGATACATTGGATTTAGCAAAGTGTTTGATACAAAAGCCCAAAGCTTTACTTATTCGTTGTTAAATTATACAAAGATTCTAGTTCATAACAAATGTTTCTCCAAAATGTGATGTAACCAAATCTTTAATGCAAATGACTTCCAAAATAACGACTACCAATGTATCCCTTGTACCTCGTGCCTTATTGACCTCCTGAGAAAAAACATGCTTTAAAACGTCAACAATAATGTTGGTGAATTCATAGGTTTGTGAATTATATAAGTGTAGGACCGCAAGATTCCCCCGTGATAATACATTAAATGTAAACATCACAAAAATGTAATTACGTTTCCCTAAGCTCATGACACTGAAGCTCGACATAAATGAATTGCAATATAAATTGCCTACATTGCCCATGATGATGTTCTAACCCAGAACATCCCAAATCCGACATGGTATACGTTCGTTGGCTCGGTAGTTTCGACACCAGTGATAGCTAATCACCCGAACGGGGGCGTCACCCCCAAATAGATCTATTTATAACATTCGCGCTCACCCTCCAAGTGATTTACAGTTCATGATAGTGGGCACATTGGGTTATCGCTACTTAGGCAAACACGTAATCAGTTTAAATATGAAATGTTCACTTGCGTCCAATTATAAAACAAAGCATGTTCTCACCCCAAAACTTATAAATCATTATAAAATGTAAAACGTGGGGCTATGAACTCACCTCGAGTGGATGAGTTTAACAATGTAAATCACAACAGAAAATGCGTCACAATTACGCCCGAATGCAACCTAATCAATTATAGGTCGTATGAGTACTAAGTACTTTGAATAACTACTACCATATATAATTCTATATAGCTACATCACCATCTAATTGAGTTTGTGAAATAATATTTAAATTGCTTTTGATAAATATTATCCGTGTGTTTGTTCTCGTATAATCGAATAAATAATTCAATTGTCTTTGTAAAATAATATTTATAAAGTTTAGGACATGTATAAATATTATATAAATGATTCTAAAATGTTTCGCAAAAATTTATATTAAAAACGAACCAACACTATTCACGTCAGGAAATAGTGCACAAGTATAAAATAGTGCGTATCTTTCTCGTTTTAAGCCCGTTTGGGATGTTTCTTACGTCCATGTTCTCGTATTAAGTCGATGTATCAAAATATTACATTTTCATATTTTGAAATCCCCTGGTGAACAGTGATTTTTACTGTTCATAACAGTTATAAGCTTATTTTTATAACTTTAATTAACGTAAAACCCGTAAATGTCGTATCTTATTCGTTTTAGATCCGATTTTAGTGATTCTTTCGAGCACGTCTTCGTAATTAAAAGTTTTATCAAATAAATGATGTTTTCAAAATGTTCATGTCTGAGATGAACAGTAACTTTTATAAAATTAGTTTTATAAAAGTATTTATTGTCGTAATCGTGAAAAATACATAACTCCTTCGTTATTAATCCAAAAATTATGATCCTTATTGTTTTGAAATCCTAAAATCATATACTAACTGATAAAAACATGTATACATTTTCATTATATGTGAATAGTAATTTGTTTTTATAAAATTTATTTTATAAACGCGTTTAATTAACGTGTACTTAAAATTAGCGTATCTCCTTCGTTATAAATCGGTTTTTCGAGTTCTCTACATGCCCACGATCCTTGTGACATGTAGTATTTTATAAAAATATAAAATGTATATGTTAAAATTCTAATTCAAACAGCCCCTTTTTGATATTTTCTCAAAATGTGTTTAAAAGTTGTTTTTATAACTTTTTAGTTTTACCACTTTGTTACAAGTCCAATACAACCATATGTACCATGTATCTTACATGATTAGGGTTCTTAGTCCTTTATTTGTCCAAAGTTTGTCCAAGAATCACAAGATCCATGAGTTTACATACCTATTTGTCCATAACTTTATATATGTATACTTTTTAAGTAACTTGTTTATATATACTTTTTATATATAAGTCACTCATGTACAATACTTATACATCCATTATAACATGATATTAGGATCCATATATCATATGTAAAAGTTTACCAAATCATAAACAAGTGTAAAATTCCATTTTTTTACAAGTAAATAAGTTCCTAGATGGTGATTAACTACATAGCCATTATATACACATAAAATCATGAATGTAAAGAGATTAAGGTTTTTAGGTAACCTTACTATGAAGTATGATGATGAACAATATGATCTAACCCCTTGTTTAGATTACAAACCCAAGCTTACAACACTTGAAAACCCTAATTTCAAGCAAAACCCTAATCTTGAATCTTGCTTGCTTAATTCTTGTAAACCTTAAACCAAACATTCAAACCTTCTTGGGTTATCTTTGATATGATGTAGGAACACTTAGAAATATGGTAAATAAAAATTGTATGGATGGTGTATGTAAAGGGTTTTGAGCCGTAGCTATGTAGGAGAGAAAGAGTGGATTTTGTTGGTTTTTCACTTAACAAATGAAGAGTGTATGTGTTATCTTGCTAGTTACTTTCCTTATATACTTCTTAGACCTAGATGAAATCAAGACTAGATGCATGAAAGACATGATGAGGGAATTAAGGGAAGTCTTGGTCAAGACTTAGCTAGTTGATGATCTTGGTTCCCTTAGCTTGAGAACATCTCATGAAAACAAGGCATCCCGATGATAAAAATCAAGGAATGTGTATTAGCTAGATATTTTCTTTGTTCTGATTCCATCCATATCCGTCCAACAGGACATATCATGGCTGATATTTTGTAAATTTTGGAGTATTGAGGGTATAATTGTGGTATTTAGTTGAAGCGTAGAAAAGTTTTTGGTGGGTTCCATTAATGTTCAAAAACGTATTGATCGCGCAACGGTAAACTCAATACCGTACCAAAATAAGATAAAATGTAACAAAGTTAATTATTATCCTCAAAATAAATTACTTAAACGCAACCTTCTGATGTTAGACATTTAATCATTTGCTAAAAATACCCTTTTACATGGAACGATAATTTTAGCCTACGCGATTCGCTTAACTTTACGGTTTAAAAGCAAATGCTTACGAATACTAAAAATAACTTGTGAAATTTTGACTTCGTATATGACCTAAAACACTGTGATATAACTTGACGAATGTAAACTGTTATCAGTCAAACTTTATGTATTACATGTAATTTTTGGGACCTTTGTTTATAAAAACCTGATGAAATAAAGGATTGAATAACTAAAATTTTTCTAAAAACCTCTTACGATTCCATTTTCTATGATTATGAATGTTGTACTATGAAATAATACCCCAGATTAGTTTCCACTGCTATATGTCAAAAATGGGGGTGTTATAGATTGGTATCAGAGTCACAGTTATAGAGAACAAGGTTAAAACCTTAACTATAACTACTTTTCTTTTACCTTCCAAGAAAGTTCTCCGTGCCACTACATCTTCTGAATAGTATGTAAAGATACATAACTATTGTACTATTATATAAATAACTTATGTTATTTACTACTGGGTTGTTAACAGAGTGATGTCTTCTCCTAATCATCCTACTTCCGATATTGAGGATGCTTTTTCCTCCAACTTTTCGGACTTTATCACGGCTTCCCTGGACTATGTCCCAGCTTCACCAGGAAAAACTTATTCTAGCTCTTCAAATAACTCATTTGGTGTAGTCTAATAGTTTCACCAACTCTTTCACTTTTTCATGATGACCCCTATATGAAGGTCATGCATGCATACTATGCTAAAGAATCACCTATTTCACCACCAACTATTGTGCCTCCATCTTCAATGTTTAATCCTCAAGAATTCTTTCTTCCGGAAGAATTATTGTCACCTAAGAAACAAGGCCATAACTAATAATTCTCCTCTACTTTTGCCCTACCTCAAGAATTTGAGATGGGAGAAAGCTCACGTAAGACAAGTTTAGAACGTCATGAGGAGCAAATTGAGGAAATTCTAAATCACCTGGATGAACTCTCTCTTGACTGTATTGAGCACATAGAAGACAAAATAGAAGGTCTCAGAAATGGTCGGGTGATCATACAACAAAATTTTGACAATCTGGAAGCTAAACTCTGAGAGTCTCATACTCGAATTGCTAAACTTCAAAGAAATCAAATGGGAATTAACAACAAGATTGCTCTGGCTCGCTTCAGGATTTCTAATCTAGAACAGATCATTGAATAAATCCAAGTCCGTCACCAAGCAGACAAGGAAAGTCTTCTGAATGCAATTTATGAACTCAAGAACAGCCAGGAAGGAAAATCGGACTACTAGATTAGATACTAGTTATAGCTTTTAACCTAGCCACGGGATATGTGGTATAAATAACAATACTTGTCAAATTTTGACTATGTACAGTACAAAGGCAATTTATTCATGATATAATACAATGGCAATCCTGTTATACCTTGTTGTTTCATAATACCGATATATCCATCCTAAAACAACTTCTCTTCTATCATCATATCCGTCTCTGTAACACCCCCATTTTTACAATATAGCAGCGAAAGCTAATCTGGGGTATTACTTCATGGATACAACAATCATAA
>BQNB010059599.1:0-35156 GCA_026074375.1 Tanacetum coccineum | reverse complement strand
AAACAAGTACTAGAATCTAATATACTACCAGTACACTCAAGCATTTAAAATGAATGCTATATAAGGCGCTCCTCGCAATTTAGGGGTAAATTTTTTAGTGGTAGGGTTTTTGTGCTAGTCATATAATTCATATCCATGAGACGCTCTTAAAACTTAGTTTCACCAATATATGCAATAAAAAAATTTAATTTGGGCCAAAATTACCGTCATAAACTATGTTTTGGTATATTACACATCTTATTAAGGACAAAGCAAATGAAAATGAATGAATAGTTTCTAAGGCTTTCATTACCCTCCCTACACTTGAATTTAACATTGTCTGCAATGTTCTAAAAGTACCCGTAAACAAGAAAGGAAAAATAAATGAAAGGGAAAAGAAACTAGTACTCCCCTGGTTTACTCAATATGGAAGAAGAAACATGATAACCCGGCTAAATCCTCATCCAAGAATCATCCAAGTGAAAATTCTAAGAGCTCTTGGACTCCTCATATAATATAACCTAAAAATATAAGATAAACAACTATACCCGCATAAAATCGATGAGAGATAATATATAAACATTCATTATTAACAAAATTTAAATCCTAATAAAACAAATAAATATAGAATACTTGTACTAATGTTAATATGACATTCTGCAAAAATTCTAGAAATTCTACAAATATAAATTTTCAAAAATTCAAAAAAACGCAATTTTGTCTTTAGCAGGCCTGGCGCCGTCGGGAATAAACCCTCACGCCGTCAGGAGTGGCCTGAGAGGTTATGTTTTCGTTTTCTAGAAAAATTTCTACAAAAGATCCTATTACTTATTTCTTGAAATATTACTGCATAAGCCATGGAAACGGTTAGTATAAGTATATAACTCAAACAAACAAACATAAAATGTGAATAATCTAAATTGTCTATTTTACATGTTTGATGTGGTTCTTATTAACCAAATAGTTCTTCCCTACACATGTTTCATGCAAAATAGCTTTGTATGTAATTAAGACGAAGTTAAAGGCAAAACAAAGCATGATCACATAGCATTCAAACATATAAGAACAAATAATAAAAGATAAAAACACATGACACTCCAAAAATGCATAAAGATAAAAGATGGGTTGCCTCCTAACAAGCGCTTTTCTTTATTTACTAGTATTATAGCTAGACTCAAAGTCACACTCCTTACATGACTCCATCATCCGTCATACAAATACCATGGATAAAGTTAAGTCCTCTAATTATCCCTTCGTCATGCTTATACTTTAGACCTAGTTTTACACAATCTGAATAATAGGTTCTTCTTTTTTTAATAAATACAATCTTATCCTTTTTCCTTATCTTCCTTGCTTGCTTCATAAAAAGATGGTATATTATCAACGTCCAAGTAATCCTTATCCTTTAATCTTTCCATCTTGTGGGACATCTTATAAGTTATCTTATCTCCTTTCTTTTTAAACAAAAACCGTTCCTTCTTCATGATTTTAAACTAACTTATATTCTTTTACAAATGTTTTCTTAACACCATCTCGCCCAAATACATATCTATAACACTACTAACATCCTCTAAGATCACAAAATCACATACATAAGTGAAGTATCTAATGAAAACACTTAAACCCTTAACTATTCCTACAAAGTTACAAATCTTCTTAGGGTTAGATGGGTCTCTCCTCAGTTCTATACTCTCATTCATAATCCAACCATAGTAGATCATAAACATCAGATTTATTGGGGATTCTAAGTCAATGTATTTATTAAATATTATTTTAATTTACAATATTTTTATATAAATAATTTAATTTTTTTTTTGCTCCTAAGGAAGTAACCAACCATACTAGGGACTTTTATATTATTACGATCCCCCTTTTAAATCTTGGGTCTTATCCAAGGAGGCCAAGAATTTTCCAATAGGTATTTATGATATTCTAACTCTTCCTTTGTTGGGAAGGTGTTAAAGTATTCTAAATAATCATCTTCTTCTTCCTCCTCTAATTCTTTATCAATCTCATCAACTAACTCTTCTACTATTTCCTTACTTTCTATCTCTTCAAACAATAATTCAAATCCTAACTCTCCTTCTAGTAAAGAAGGTTCACTAATGAGGGTGTGACATCTATGGGTGAACTTAGTGATTTTGGTAGTGATAATGGATTTGCGTTCTTTATAATGAAGAATGGAATAGTCAATGGGATTTTTACAAACAAACACACAAAGAAAAGATAGACTACAAGAAAGCTACTTAAAAGAAAACAAAAATCTCACTCGATAAGAATCTAGTAAGTAGACTTAAGCTAGATAGAAATCAAAACCTAGACTATTCCCCAGCAGCGGCGCTAAAAACTTGATGTGGCGGATTGCAACACTAAAGTTTTGCAATCCTTCTAGGCAGTGTACCTAATCGTTATATTGTAGTATATACAAGACTTGGGGATTGATCGTTCTTTAGGAGAATAGTGAGGTATGTTCGAATTGTATGTCACTAAGATCTAAGGGTTGAGGGGATAGTATTTTTGTATTTTTATATTTTTATGAAAGCAAGTAAAATCCAATTAATTTGAGAGAGGTGGTTTTAGCTAAATTTAACTACTCCTAATTATGCAGAAATATAAAATTGGCGAGGACTCGTATAGGTAAACAAATGTGTTCACTTAATCATGCACTACTCTCTAGTTACTGTATCTAATTTATTGTGTTGTCACTCCCTTGTTAGTGTAATGTGAAGTATTCCCCTAATTCAATTGCGAGTTGGTCAGAAACGCATCTACGTGATAACCTAGATGGGTTGCTCCTGTCAAACGCTCCTCCCTTCCAATAGTACACCACGCGCATTAAATACTTATCTAATTATCTTACCAAACGTAAGGTTTTACTTAATTAGTCACGTTTCACTAGACGTCTATGCTAAGGTACGGATTATAGCTAGTTTTCTAATGCCTAACGTGCACACCAGTAAAAAGAAACAATAGATCAAATATTACAACTAGGTTTTATGCAATCATAAACAAACACAATTAAATTTAGCCTAGCATGTTAACAAGAATGGAAGAAAAACAAATAATCAAACAATATAAATACATTATTGAATGATTAATGCATGAATTACTTAACTTCAATGTAACATGAGAGTATATGAGTAACCAAAGGCATAAAAATCCCTAAAATTTGTCTATAGTATCACTTATAAGACTCCACAAAGATCTACACACGAATAATGAAAATAATGCCCGAATATATATAGACAATTGGTCGTGACGGCGTCAGGTTATACCTGTGACGTTGTCACATCGCCGATCTCAAATTAAGGTTTTCTTCACCGCCTCGTTTTGACGCCGTCACAAGGAACCGTGACGCCGTTACCTTGTACTCTTGATGCTGTCAGGGAGACCGTCAGGATTTACTGAGCCATCAAAAACGCATTTATTTTAATACTTTCTGGGCACTTTTAGTGAAGGCGTCAGAACGGTGGTCACGAAACTAAAAAATTGTAATTTGCGTTGTTTCTTCTCCAGATCGAGCCCATGTTACGTGTATTCCATCCAAGTGCTTCCTAAATGCTAAAAATATAAAAAGAAAGGATTAAGTACAATAATCGAGCATATATGCATGATTTTAGGGTAATATGACCCAACACAGTGTATAAAATTATTAAGTACAATAATCGGGCATATCTGCATCTCATTATTTTGTAGTTTTTCGTGTATCTATTTTGGATAAAGTGGTTACATGTCGTGGTTTTCATTTTTTTGTTGATCTGATTATCGTTTTATGAAATATGAGGTGAGGAAAAAGTGTTTAATCATTGCGCGACTAATTTACAATTTTGTTGTGCCAAAAAAAGTTTGCACAAAAGGTTGCCTTATTTTCACAGTGCCATTTAAGGTTTTCGTTGGATCCTTCAAGGCTTAGTCTGTATTTGAAAGTGATAAAGCAGCGATTGCTTAGTGACATCGGATTTTAGAGTATCTAATGTGGATATTTGTTTTTATTATTTTCTAAAAATGTCAGCCGTGTGTTGTTGTTTTGGGCAGACTGCAGTCATTTACCAATGATATGGGATGTGTATATCATAAGTGCCATGAGGTGCGTTTTGTTTCAGGGTTTTTATATATGTTTTTGTGTCTTCTGGGTTCATAATCTTTTCGATCATTTGTAGAATCCCAAGGCTCAATAAAAATATGCTGTTATATCTTGATTTATGTTTTCAGTTTCTCGTCAATGTAGTTACCGTGGATGTTTTGTGCACGACGCAGGCAAAGGTTCTTGACATAGACAGTGCTACCAGCACAGGTACGCGTGTTAGTTTTAAAGTCCATGGTCTACATTATTCGTCATTTGAAGGACGCGCCAGGGTTTTTATTATTTTCTAAAAATGTCAGTCGTGTGTTGATTTTTTTGTTAGATTGCAGTTGTTTATCGACGATATGGGCTGTGTATATACATAAGTACCATGAGATGTATTTCGTTTCTGTGTTTCTTATATATGTTCTTATGTCTTTAAAGTTCATAATATTTTCGATTGTTTGTAGAATCTAAATGCTTATTATTTACATGTTGTTATATCTTGATTCATGTTTTCAGTTTCCTATCGATGTTGTTATCGTGGATGTTTTGTGCATGGTGAAAGCAAAGGTTCTTGACACAGACAGTGTCGCCAGCTTACCCCGTAATCCCTCCCCCCCCCCCCCCCCCCTCCCTCTACAACACCTGACCCCCCCCACCCCTCCCCCCCCTATACTACCCAACGCCCCCCCCCCCTCCCCGCCCCTACAGTACTTTCCCCTATTAACTTCCCCCTCCCCTAACCACTCCCAGCATCCGGTACCCCCCTTCCCTACACTTCCGCGCCGAACCCTCCCCCCCTGCTCCTCAGCCCCCCCATGCCATTCACTTTATCCCCGCCACCCCCCCCCCCTATTGCCTTATGGGTTGCTTTTGTTAGGCTGATTAACGCTTTTGTTGTTTTCCATTCATGCTTGAAAGGCCTATTTAGTCTGCATTTTGTCATTATATAAAAATGTGATGCCTAAAAATGTGACTGTGCTTTGTTCCCAATATAGTATCCAATCCTTGTTAGAAATATTGTTTGCCCGATCATTAACAGTTTGCTTTCTTTTCTATTTAGGATATGGAATATAATGCATGAATGAGGATGGAAGAAATCAATGTGGATGTGCCTCAAGAGAATCCTTGGGTTGTTTCCAGGCCCGTTTAGCAAACGGATGTGGAGTTAAGATCTGGAAGTTACGTTTACATACCATTCTTTTCTTTTTTCCCTCTTACCGTCAAACATTGGTTTAAGGTAATTCGCTCTTCACTTGGTCATAATTTCATAGATAAAGGTCAAGTCAGTTTTATTTTGGATATGGCGTGATAATACTTCATTTGGTAATACTTTAAAAGTTACGTAAGGGTCCTTTTATGAACATTTTGTTTTTGAACTGTTGAGCGATTATTCTTGATTTTTTTTGTTTAGGGAATGAAAAATCAGCGAAATGGTTTTAGATGTTGTCTGAAGAATGCCGAAAGTATGTATGAATTGTTGGATGGATAAAAAAAGTTTGGTTTATGTTTGCGGTGTTTGTATTTGCTTTCTGTAAAAGGTATGTCAACTGTGTGTTTTATGTTCAGGTGATGTATGCATGTCATAGTTTTCTTTTTGGGTAAAGGGTTTCATCGGTAAATTTTATTACTCCAAAAAAACATTTAAGTACAAAGGATGAGGGTGAGTCCCGCATCTCCGCCTGTTACATAGGCAAAACTACTTCCTTAAAGGAAGGTACACAAAGTGACTAGACTACAAAAGAAACAAGAAACTATTTCTTCCTACGACCTCGAACTCTGATATCAAAATTTTCGCATATATCTTTAATCTTGTCAGGAATATCCTGACCTTTATACATATCATCATCTTATGGGTCTTCATCACAGTCACCACTCTCATAAGTATCCCTCCATTGTTCTAGCAAGTTTTTAGTTCCAAAACCAACCTTTTCTGAAGCCATAGAACGAGCCATATCATTATCAACTGATTCAACCTCATCCTCACTATCATGATCACCCAGATAATCAACCTTTTTCAAAGGTTTACCATCATCATCCACAAGAGTAATTTTCCCTTTAATAATTAGCTTTTCAAGCTTTCCAATTTATCAACAATAGGAGTAGTACTAGTACTAATAGTTTCAACATTCCAGAATGAGGAGCCACTAGAATTGGCCCCGTTACTAGCCAAATTTGAGGTCCCCCCATTAGTACCCAGCTCCCCATCATTTTCAACCGAATTAAGAACATCAAATAGGTTTGAATTACTAACCTCTTTAGTAGTCTCCACACCTTTCTTTTTAGTATCGCTAGTGTTGGCAATAGGATTTTTAGAAACAGGTCTATACTCTTTTGTTGGTTTAAATCCCACTTTCGAACCAACCGGAACACCTCTAGGAGCCTGACTAGGCTTCTTCAAGTTCTTTGCCACACCCAAGCCTGGATTCTTGGGACACTCATCCTGAATATGACCAAAGATCTTACATCACGCACATCTAAGGGGTTTCCACTCATATTCAACACAGACAGTACACGTACAAAACCCCTCCCTAGTAAGTTTAGGCATAGCCACCACAATGGTATCTTTCAACTCCATATCAGCTCGAAGCTCAATCATTGCTCTAGCATAGCTTGACCTGCCCCAAGATTGCAAGCACATATCAGAAGTATAAGAGTCAAGCATTAAAGGAGTACCAAGTTTCGTAGCAATGGCACTCAAACCATCCTCGCTAAACACCGTAACGGGGACACCATGAAGTTTAACCCTGACCGGAACATTCCCAACATCTTCTTTCAATAAATTCACATCCGGGTTCCACTTTTTAAGAATAAGCGAATGATTGCAAATAAACCATGGACCATTTTCGAGCATTGCATTTAAACCATCCATAGAGCTAAATTGGAAAAAGAATAACCCGGTAGATGAGTTAAGCATTGATTTAACTAGGCCATATTTACCCCAAGTGTTCCTAACATAGTTAGCAACAATGGGGTAAGCCACACGCTTTCTCAAAAGGAAACCATGAGAAGTATTCGAAAACCTTTTACTAATAGCTCTAATAGACTCCACTGGCACAACTACATCAACCCCGTTTCCCCCGGTGTATATAAAGTACGAAAATTTAAAGCCTTCCTATTCGGTACACTAGTAACATTAGCATACGAAGACATACCAGGGGTATTACCAGTCGGAGTAGATCCCTGCGTAGGTAAGGGTGGATACAATCTTAAATCCGTATTCTCAACATTAGGAATACTTGTATCAACTAAAGAACTTTGCTTCTCCTTCACCACTGGCTCGTCAGTCACAAATTATGATACACCATCCTTTGCAGCAACATCCTTATTCTTTTCCTTTACCCCTCTCCTACCCTCACTCCCTTTTTGACTCAAGAAACCACGCTCCATTAGCAGCTCACAACTCGAATCAGCAACCCACTAGTAAACCTTAATTGAGCACCATAAAACAAGAAGACAACGACAATCTTCAACACCTAAAACCCTAATAGAAGTTAGGGTTAGAATTTAATGCACACCAAAAACAAAAAAAAATCGAAACCTTAAAGTAAAGATTATGTATCGTACTATTTAAAGGCTTTACGAATCCTTAAAAAAATATATTACCACTATCAATATACTCCCCCGTCCCAATTAATTAAGTGGTCAATTTTTGGACTTTTTTGAATTCTTTTTTCATCAACTTTGGACCGTAAATTTTTTCTTATGTTATATAATGCTTACTGAAAATTATACCAATGAAAAATACATTCGAAACTCTATCAATTCATATATTTTGCATTGAGTATCATATAACATAAGAAGAAATAATTAAGGTCAAAGTTGAAAAAAAAAAGACTTTAAAAAGTCAAAAATAGACACTTAATATGGGACGGAGGGAGTAGCATTTAATAACATATACCCTACGAATAAGATAATCAAACAAAGCAGCAGAACAATTCAAAGTAAATTAAGATCGATATTGATAACTTTATAAACACGAGACAAATACCAAAAAGTCAAAAAAGACGGCTAGTAATAATTAAATATTAACAAGATGCCTATATTGAATTTGTAGAATATGAACGAATTTGTAAGATTATAATACCGATCGAGCACGAGATTGGATGAATCGTCAATGTCGCCAAGTGGGGAGAGAAAAGAAAGGGTTCTTTTTTAGGCAGGTCGTAGTTTTCTCTGACCATGTAAACGGAACTCATTCTGCCTTCGCTTCACACGGAATATTTGTTGCATTGAATGAATGGGGTTTTAGGTGTACTGTTTGTTGCTTTGGCGGGTTATCCTTTTTGGTTCTAACGTTTAAGATTACCTTTGTTATATTATAAACTGTTGGTAAATTTTTTACCTAAACAACAACTCTTTTTTTTAAATGGTGTACCCCTATAGATATCCAGTAACTCTATTATTCATATGAGATTGTTTGAAATTAACAATTAGAAGTTCTTAAAATGACTGCATAAATTTGTATATTGTGAAACTGTGTCGTGGCGGCGTGTGTGAATAAGCAGAATGGTTTAAAAATTGGTTTTGTTTACAAGAACGCTTCCATTCATGCAGGTATCTACGGGTGTTTATTGGCTCATTTTGGTCATGGAGTTGCGCTCTTTTCATAGATTTAGCAACCGCATAAACTGTTTCATTGCGTGTTGTAGTAATAGTCGTGATTTCTTCAACTGGATTTTCCGTGGATAAGATTTGTTCAAAAATTGGGTCATCTGCGAGTTAATTTCTTTCAATGTTATTTCTTTTTTCCTCAGTGATTTAAGTGTTTGTTGTTTTAATTTTTGGTATGTTTGCTTGAAAAAGGTATGATATTGGCAAATAACGGTTTTGATTGGATATTTCAACTTACAACTGTCATCATTTTAAGTTGTTGCTTCTTTAGTTTAAGAAGATGCAAGATTGATCGAAAGGTTGGACAAGTGTAACGAATTTATTGCAAGTAAGCTCTTATACGTTACTTTTAATTTATGTATATTCGAGTGCCAATATTTTGGGGCAAGTAAATTAGAAATTTCTTGGTTTGTGGTTTTGTAACGATCGTTTGAAAAAGATATGCTATTTGCGACGAATGTTTTTGACTGATTTGTTCAAATGAAGATTATTGTCCTAGTCAATTAACCGAAAGATTTATTATCATTCTAAAAGTTGAGAAAATTGTTATTGCAGTTACCTATGTTTAGCATTAAGATAAACATAGCTGATGTGATTAGCTTGATCTGACTTTTGTTGGGCTAAGGACTCTCAACTTTTGAGCCCGTCGATTATGTAGTTCCAAAAGACACAAAGTTTAGTTAATGGATAAATAAGCATGAAAAATGTATCGTAATTAATTACTTATATACTCTTTTTTTCTTTTAATTGAAGTTTTGTTTTTTTGGCAAATGAATCATAAATTTCTGGATTTGTGGTTTTGTCATGGTTGATTGCAAAGAATATGGTATTGTTAGGGAATAATCCTGATGATTTATGAGAATAAGATTTGTTGTTCTAATACATCAACAAAAACATTTATTGTCATTCTAAAGGTTGAGCAATTTGGTATTGCAGTTGCCTGAGTTTGTCGTTATTATAAATGCACCTACTTGGCTTCAATGGCTACGTATTTTCACTTGCCGCACCACATCAAATGAAGGGTGACCGGTTTGATTAGAATGTTTGCGTTCATGCCGGTAGCACAAGGCCCGCTTTGGATGCGACTATAGTTTGTTACCGATACGTTAACTGATCTTAGGCATAGCCATTCATCGTCCGATTATTAATGGGTTGTTTTCTTTTGTATGCAGGCTAATTAAGAAAAGTCAAGTGTGTCTGGTAATGTTGGAATGAGGAGGATGGAAGAAATCGATATAAAGGCTCTTTATTACGCATGAATAGGGTTTTATGTTATAAAGTAGAGTAAACTGCAAAATACATCCCTGTGGTTTCAACTTTCTCACATAATACATCTCTGTCAGAAACCATTGGATGACAAGGTTTTGAAGTGATATGGTCGGTTTAGTTGTACTACTACATTGAAATTACAAGGAGCATAAGCAAAATAGAGGCACCAAGAATTGAAAGTAGGGTATGTGAATATGTGAATTCTGTTCCATTTTAGGAACTATTGGCTGGAACCTGTCCATAACGATGTAAATGCCTACTAAGATGCACACTTCCAAGAAAAAACAACTGTTGCAAGTCACTATTAACGTAAGAGCGTTTTGTATAAATTTGTGTGATGTTAGTTAGCTCTATATAGTGTTTGGTTACATTTGTGTTTTATGTTATGCTAAGGCTCATAGTATTGCCTTTTTTATTGTATGAACAAAATATAAAGTCTTGATTTGTAGAAGACTATAAATTTTACAAAGCGTTGATGATTCTTGAAATTATTATTAGCGTTAGTACGCTTTTATAGGATTTGTGGATAAGTATTTGTGTTTTTTTAGCGTTAGTGACGACTCTCATATGTAATAATTAACCTTCATTTTCTATGAGATTTTGTTTCGTATTTTAATACCTGCAAAAAGATAATTTTTTGGGTAAAGGGTTTCCCCGTTAAATTTGATTACTCCAAAAAATGATTCAGTACAATGGATGTGGGTGAATCCCACATCTCAGCCCGTTACATAGACAAACTACTTCCATAAGGAAGGTACAAATTTGACTAGATTACAAATGACTGAACTAAACATAAAAAATAATCGATGTCTTCTTCCGACCATGGACCTTGATATCGAAATTATCACATATAGTTTGTATGTTTTCTGGAATTTTCAGACCTTCATACATATCATCATCATATGGGTCGTATTCATCATCCACTCATGCATCCCTCCATTGTTTCCACAAGCTTTTTGGACCATATCCAACTCCTTTTGATGCCAAAAAACTTGCAGTTTTATTTTCAATAGGTTCAACCTCATCATCACTATTCGAATTATCCGGATAATCAACATTCTCTAATGGTTTCCCATTATAATCCACCAACACAAGTTTCCCTTCCAGTATATGTTTTTTTAAAACATTAATCTGTTCAACTATATGGGTAGAACTTTGTCCCTCCTCTTGCGTACCCGAAGTAGTAGCCTTACTACCCGTTGCTACTTCCTCATTAATCGGATTATCAACATTTAAAGCTCCAACGATTTACTAAGAGAAAAAAACTACCTTTATTGCTTGGTGACTCTTTATTGCAACCTGATGTCGAAGCCTTATTCGTACCAATAAAAGGAGTCTTCTTTGGAGAGTTGCTCATCCCTTCAGTCAATTGCTTAGCTTTAGGGCGATATTGAGTTTTTGGCTTTACCGAAACCGGTTTGAAGTTTTTGGTGCCTCCATTATTACCACCTGATTTTTTCTTTTTCACTTTAATAAAACATTCATCATCAGCCCCTGATGTTTGCCCTTTGCCTTTATCCATGTTATTCACCACTCGTTTAGGAGCAACTTTTGGACAATCAACAAGTGAATGACCATATATCAAGCATATACTACTACGAGGAGGCTTCCACTCGTATTCGATACGAATTGTTTCTTTTGTATATCCATTTTCCGCAAGGTTTGGAACAACCATCACCAAATTATCACTAAAATCATTACAAGCGTTGATTTCAATTAGAACTCTAGCGTAGCTGCCCCGCCCCCATGATTCTAAACACATGGATTTCGTATATCAGTCAAGCATCATTTGGTTACCAATTTTCATTGTCATCAAGCTTAACCCATCCGATATGTATGCAACCAACGGTACATCATGAAATTTCACCCAAACTGGAACATGCGACAATTCTTCTTTAAGAAGACTCACGGAGGGCACCCATTTGTTAAGAAAAATAGGGATTCCACGGATAGTCCATGGACCATCTCGAAGTACAGAATCAACACCCTCGGTAGATGAGAACTTAAAAAAGAAAAAACCCCTTACCATCGTAACTTTCTTGAATCCGTATTTTTCCCAATTGTTGCGCACAAATCATTCCACAACGGGGAATGCAAGCCTTTTACCGATAAAATACCCGTAGAGCTACAACAACATCTATATTGTAAAACGTTTTGCCGCATAGATTAGTTTTTTTTGAGGTTACAAAGCTACAACAACAAAGCAAATGGCAACGTTTAAGACTTGAATTTATAAAATAACGTACAAGTCGGTACACAGATTGCCCTCGCCGCCAAACACACAACAGTTTATGCACGCTTTTAATAATGCTCCGTCGCAACGCGCGACCGCACCATCCTTTGTTGATTAGAATATATATAATCCCATGAAGATTATTCTCGAAAAACCTAAATACAAAGTAGGCTAAACTTATCAAAAAAATATTAAAAGACCAAATAGCTTGTACATAAAATAATCCTATCAAGAAATAAATTTTTTTTTGAACGACATAATTATATTAAAAAAGCTACATGTATTTAACCAAGGCTGTCTTTGAGGGTGTGAAAGTTGGACGACCGCTCAAGGCCTCAAAATTTTTAAAGCCCCAAATTTGGCTCATTAATATTTATATGTATGGGCACACATATTTCCACGAAAAAAAAGTATTTAGAAAAGAATATCTTAAATGAGTAATATGTTGAATGTTTAGATAACTAATTACATTATATGTTATAAACGGTGACACTTAATATATAACATTCCTTCTCGAAAAGCTTTTTGAAAGACTAATTTCGCACGGAGCGCCAAAAAATTTAAAATTTTAAAAACGGCTCTGCATTTAACAAACCCGCATATGCACAAGATTAAAACCAATTACAAGAGTTCAAACAATGAAGGATGAGATTTTTCGAACATGCTCGCATGTAAGCATGATAATGAAAATTCTCATAGAAAAGTCTAAAATTAATATTACCAACTAATTTTACACTAAAGAGTGTTAGGGGGTGTTTCTTTTTTACTTAATATCTTATATGGAAAATTTTCTTAATGCAACCAGGAAAAAGATTGTTTCTTTTTTGCTTAATATGAAAGTAAATTCTGTTTCTCCAAAATGAGTCCACTAAAAGGCTTAGCACAAAATGACAAAATAAGAAACTCATAATTAGTATATTGTTCAATAATGTTGATCATAGTGCAAAATTCAAGTGGATAAATACGATCTCAATATTTTTCGTCCCATCCCAGGTCAACACATGTGACCAACAAGCAAAAGAACCCGCGCGTTGCGGCGGGGCTAATTTTTTCCCGAATAATTTTTTTTACGTTTACTGGGTTTTTTTTTGGCGATGCGTTATAGCGGGGCTAATTTTTATATTTTCTGTTTTTGTATGATTTCGGGAAAAAATATGCTGGTAACGGGCTAATTTTTTCCTAATATTTTCTTTTTTTGGGACGGTTTTGAAATCTTTTTACGGGAATTTTTGTGTAAGAAAATCGTAAATAGTTAAAAGGTGAGGGTCCGTTTTGATTTTTTTACTTTGGCCAGATTTTAGGCTATTTCTGGGATTTTTTTGACTAATTTTTTTCCCGGATATTTTTCTTTTTTTATGAATCGGGAAACTTTTTTTGGGTTGGGACGGATTAATTTCCCGATATTTTCTTTTTTTGGGACCGTTTTCGAATCTTTATTTTTGGGCCGATGATGTAAAAAAAGTTGTGAACAATAAAAACTGACGTGTTTTTTTTGTTAATTTTTTAGCGGGATATTTTGTGTAAGAAATCGTAAATAGTTTAAAAGTTGAGAGGGACCGTTTTTGTATTTTTTTTTACTTGGGCCAGATTTCAAGGCTAATTTTGGCTAGTTTTTTTTTTTTTACTTTGGGCACAATTTAGCGAATTTATGGCTTGTTTTTGTCGACAAATGTGTATATTAGTAATAATTTTTTTTATATGGCTTATGTGTTGGGCCTCATGTTTAAAGTGTTGTTTTTTTTGCTATATGGGGTTTTTTTTATAAATATAATGGGTTGTACGTTTGTGATTATATCGATTATTTTAAAGTTATTAGGTATCGAAAATGTTTCCGCGGGTATTTTTTTTTACCGAATAAATTGGAACTTTTTGTAATATTTTTTTTCCTCCTACTTTGTGCATACAAATTTTTAAAAAAAAAACAAAGATGTTTCCGCAGGTATTTTTTTTACTGAATAAATCGGGAAAAAAAACCAAAATCGGGCTGACCCAAAAATGGGAGCCCATTACTGTAGCAATGTGGCCCGCGGTCAAAACGACAGTGGATTTGTTACTGAATAAATCAGAACTTTTGTAATATTTTTTTTCCTACTACTTTGTGCATACAAATTAAAAAAAAAATATTAAAAAAAAACACCAAAATCGGGCTGGCCCAAAAATAGTAGCTCATTACTGTAGCAATGTGGCCCACTGTCAAAACGACAGTGGATTTGTCCACAAATGTGTAATATATTAATGTGTTTGGAATTCAATGAAGTCCAATATGCAGTGTAATGGTGGGCCAAATTTGGGCCTAACAATTTTATAAGAGCATACAGATTGAGCCCATTAGAGAAAGGACTAATTAATTAAAGTACTTTCTAGCCCTTTAATACATGACAGTTGTGCTAGAGTGTTGGTTAGGTTGAACTGTCGTAATCCGACCTTATAAAACAGTTTAGCAAACTTGAATATTGAGAAATGAGCTATTCCTTGGAGCATTATTTCAGTTGCATCAGATTGCTTATATTTAATGGTACAGCAAGTTGTGTGGAAAACTTAAAACCAAATGGTTGTGGGTTCAAATAATGTTTAAAACATGTGAGATAAATTTGTAATGCGTATATTATAAGATAATATTATAAGATAATAGTTGTTTAAAAAGACATAGTTGAAGTTTCTGGGAAAGGTAACAATGGTCTATGTCACTATGTGTCGTCATGGAACATTATTAGAAACTTAGAGCTAAGATGCACCATATTTCTATAATATTCTAGTCCATGAAGTCTTCTCAAAATATATATAATATTGCTCTTATCTTTTATCCTTGATAACTTTTAAGAATGAACATATATGATCGTGATAATCTTTTTGTTAAAAAGATAATAGTGATAATCGATCCATGTCGTTATATTGGTTATTTGTCTACCACTTAAAACAATCATGCATTTAAAAATCAGTAAGATAAAGCAACACGTGAATAAAACATTTCCCATATGGGCCAAAATTATAAAAATCTAAAAGCTAAACTATTCGTGTGAACACAAAAAGCATTTATAACATCAAAGCCAGGTTATTATTTCCCAACTTCTTTTGTGGGTTGGGCGCAACTACAGGATCGTTGTCGGATTCGGGTCAAGAAAATATACTATACTTAACAGAATAGGCATAACATTAGAAATAGAATATCGTTTTGAAAAGCATATATTATATACGACATATATAAAAGTTATTTTTTTCAGAAATGTAGAAATTGAGTAAAGCTCATATGCTATGAAGGTTAGTATTTTAAATCTGTAAATCAAACTTGAAAGAGAATGAGTTTGTATATCATGAGTAAAATCTCGGGTTACTTTGAAATATTCAAGTTAGTTGGAAGATACTTTACACGAAGAACATTTAATTGGGTTAACAATTGTTAAATAAAATAAATATCAATTTAATGTGCTTAAGCTTTAAGTCTTTAACAAGATCTAATCAGAGGAGCTTAAAGTTTAGCAACTGAAGCAAAAGCATGGAATATTAACTTGGATCATTTAACTAAAGAGTAGAAAGCATGACAAGAATTATAGATCCAATATGATATATGGAAAGGAGAATTCATAGTATTGCAAGATTCAATGCGAGGTATAAGATCCAATACATACATACATTGCCTAAAGGGGGCAAGATAGTTTGGAATGTAGAACATATAGATCTTGAGTTGCTGTGAACAAATAAAAAAGCCATGGGACTTAGAAGATTCAAACTTTGGGATTTCAAATCAGGATACCCGCTACTACACCGCGGTTTCAAGGGCTTGTACTGAAGTTCTCATAGACTTAGGAGAATCAATGTCAAGGAGTCATGCCATTTTACTTAAGTGTAAAATGAAGTACATCGTTGAATACTAAGTTCGAGTGTGTCGTGATTTAGTGAACTCTATGAAATAATCCAGTATGACTAGATCACTCGTACCAAACTCACTTATATTCATTTACGGGAAGAAATAATAAAAATGATTGAGAAGTGAGGCTCAAGGTCCTAGGAAAGGATTAGTCGGAAAGGTTAAGTAGTGATTACTCCCATAACTTTTTAATACGAGCTTAATCAATCGCCAGGAATCGAAAGTAATATCGTAGACTCGTGCAAATCGGATGAGACATTACTATAAGATTCCATTTAGCGTATTTTGAATTCGTAAATTGAATACATTTCATTCTATTAGGGTCCATAGTTGTTTATCATGATGTGAGACTGAGATAAGTTGAACAACTATTGTGAAAGCTATCATACTATGAAGTGTATCAAGTTTCAGGCATTGTGCAGGCTAAATGTTGGACGTGACCAAGATAGAGAAGCGACCACGTAGATTAATTATTTAATGGGATTATCGGATTGTGGTTTATTTGTTAGGAAATGCTCATATCATAATAAATAATTATATACTAGCAGATACTGTGAACGATGAGTTCACACCACAATATACACTCAGATAGATCATCTTAGAACTAATGTATTTAATATCTGATAGTCAGTTATGTTTTATTATATTGTTAAATATCGACGACGAATCGACTAAGTGACGTTAGTTATTGCGTTAGACTAGTTAATAACGAACTAGCCACTTATATTATTTACGTAATGGACTTGATAAATAGACTAGACCAAAAAAAATTATGGGAAGCCCATAATGGGTCTTGGGGCCGATGACTTAAGGAGAAAAACAAGGGAAAGAGTTTTGGTGGTTAAGTGTAATTAACCATAAGTTATATTGGGATAATGATTTATCATTATCTCATAACTTGTAAAACAAATCACCCTTTCTTCTCTCTTGTTTTCAGTTGTGACCTAGAGTTTCTAACCTAAGGTTTTCGGTTAGATTTTCCATATGCAAAACATTCGTTGTTCGTTGCAAGATCATGAGTTTTAAGAACTAGCATTCGCGTTACACGAGGACGTGTAGTGTGGATACGCATAGAGGCAATCCACTTTGATTTATCTAGGAGTTTCATGGGTTTCCTATGGATTCATAGGGGAATCCAAGATCATTGTTATGTTCCGTTATAATAAACCGATCACGCGACAAAAGGTAAAATAATACTTGTTATTAATTAGTTAATTATATTCATCATCTGGATACATGTTGGTGACCTTTTTCCCTACATTTATATATATTTATATATGCTTTATATTGTAAAACTCCAACAGTGGCATCACGAGCCAATGTATGATGTTTATGATAATCGCGTATACGTAATTATGGCCGAAAACGCGTGTTTTAATGGCTCCCACTTGTTTTTGATGTGTCTTAGAGCACTCGGGTTTTCATGGTGGCTCAATACTTGGTTTTATGGCTTGTCCCTGTTGGAGTCTTAGAGCACTCGGAGTTTTACAATATAAACCAAGTATTGGGCTCCCACTTGTTTTTGATGTGTCTTAAAGCAAGTGGGAGCCCAATACTTGGTTTTATGGCTTGTCCCTTAGTTTACCACTCGGGTTTTCATGGTGGCTCATGGACCCGAGCATATGATTTCATCGGTTGAGGTTTTGCATGTCATGTTGATTGTGTTTCATTTTTATCCTTTTTATATGTTTTCTGACTATTATAAAGTGCACAAATGATTTTGGACTTAAAATGAAACCCAAACATTTTCTAAAGTAAATCTTTTAATTTAGTTAAAGTTTAAAAATGATTTGAAACTAAATCCATTGTTTTATAAATATAATGCTTAAAACGGTTTTATGGTTATGGTTATATATGTTTTGTCCTTATTGTTAATATCCACATTGTTTGCATATTAGACTTAATTGAAAAACTTGACACATAATAACGAAACAATGCTTAAACTTAAGTAATGAAAACATTTTTTAACTTGTGCTACAAAGATTGAATGCATTCTTCGTACACCATTTTTGATTAACATGTTTTGTCAAAAATATATACCCTTATAAAATTTAAGTCATTGTCATCCAATGTTTGAGATCATTTGCAATTGTCTTTTGCTATAAGTCAGACCCAGGTGAATTGCAACTAAAGGTGATTATTATCATTGCGTCAGACCTAGATTTATTTTCACATGTCAGACCTAGATTTATTTTCACATGTTTCACGTTGAATGACTTAATCGAGTTTGGGGTTCAGACCCTCAACCTAAGGCAAAGATGAGACTAAACATGTTATCTTGACACTGGTTGCTTCATCACTAGTGCCATAAGTACCATAATGATCCAATAGTTGCACTTGTATTGCAATTATTGCACGCCGCTTACCTATTGAATCTACCATTACATACAGATCAATTGATGTAATAGTGGAACCTCAATGAGGATTTTAGTCTTTCGTAAAATTAATTGTTTTTTTTGTAAATTTCGATAGTTAATTTTAAAAGGATTAATTATCAAAAATATTGAAATGAACTTTTTCTCTTTTAATGGTTATAATAAAACACAAACTGTAAACAAGAGTTTGTTCTTTCCTTTAAGAAAGAAATACCAAGTATTTTTTCCTTGAAAGGAAAAGACTCACTCATATCTCTTCTTCTTGCTCAACAAAGCTAAGATAGGATTAATTGAATTTATCCAAATCTATTCAAACTCATAGCACACTTACTTATGAAATTATGACTTGTAAAAGTTGTATGGTTAAGTAAGGATGCACATCTTATTCTTTCAACTCTTTTCATAACCTAAGTTTTGGTTTTGAAAATTTTGAAATATATAAGACATTTAGATAACTAGAGAATATGTTTTCTATAGCTGCCAAAATGATAACATCTTGAAGTTTTCAAGATGATGTATGAGCTTTAAATGTTTAGAAAAGGAAAATCTTAATAAACCACAAAAGAGCAAAGAAATTTATTAACATGTTTTCTAGGTAGTTTTCCACAAATCATTTAAATTCCCTAAGGTGCTACACACCCTTTTGGCTAAGTAGACCAATTAAGGAGGAATTAAATGCCAATTTTCAAGTTAAATAATAGCATGGATGGCTAGTCCATGATCTACATAGTAGATATTCATACACTCCCTTTAATACCCGAGTACACTGATACTTGTAGGCATTCAAAGAGAGTAGAAAAGTAAATAAATTGATATTTCCTTTTCGCTGGTGAGGTCAAACTTACAATGTTTTCAAATCTAGTAGGAGCTATGTGTAATACTACTCATGATGACATTCATGTTGTCTAATTTAGTTGGAGCTAAAAGCTTTATCACCTTGTTAGTAACCCATATTATTTCTATCTTGCTTTGAGATAATACATTACTTTCCAAATAACAATCATAGTTTTTAAGGATCATTGCATCTTTTTTAATAAGATAGCCTATCGCTTTTATGATGTCGCTTCTTGAAGTGTTATCTATATAATAGTTATGTATGATTCCTTGTTACACGATAAGGTTTCATATCTACTTGTAATGCAAATATGTTTTTAGATTTGAATTAAATCACATTTTATATGTGACACTATCATATTGTTCATACGAAAAAATGTGGTCGTGTTGGTTGTCTACATGCATGATGTTATGTCATGCATATGTGGGAAAAATCTTAATTGTGTGCAAGGAACAACACATAACAATATGACTAATAGTTTTTCTTAACCGTAAGGTAAGAAAGCTAATATTCTACTAGGACTTATACACATTCAATGTATGGTTCCCTGTTTAGAACATGTGTCAGGTTATAATGCCAACATATCTTATATCTTCTAATATTCAACTAGGACTTATACACATTAAATGTATATTGACCTATCTAGAACAAAGTCAAGATATAATGATAAGTTACTACAACACATTCACTAAATGATTTAGTTAATGTGATTATGTTTTCTTGTAAATATAAAGTATGCAATTAACTTAAATTTACTATTGAATCCAAGAGTATGCATTTAAAATTACTTTAGTTAATATGATTATGTTTTCATGTTAAGACATAAACATGAAGTCCTTGAATTATCAAAGACTCATAAGATAAAGTAAGTCGTTAACTTGTTATGCCTTACTGTTAAGACATGTACATAAAGTCCTTGAACTGCTCAAAGACATATACGTGATAGCATGCAATCGGTTTGACAATATTATGGATGCAATTCGGTTCGACCCAATTAGCAACCCAAAGAGTATTAAGTTGTCTAAGGAATTGTGGTATAGTCTCACAATCCCAGTACTCATAAATACCACATCTTTATGGTATGTCTAATATGTTGAATCAAACTCTACTGATATTGTTTGATATTTGATAGCTTTAACAACTCTACCTCCAAATCTATCTAGATTAGAAAATTGAGTATGTCATGGATATACTCAATATGATTCCATCCTAGAAGATAACTAAGACACTATCAAGTTATGAAATGGGATGAATCCTATTTAGTCTTGATTAAAAATCTAAATTTATTTATATCTTATGAAGCGTGTTAATTAACAAACTAAAGTCAAGAGTTGTCAATGTATTTGGTATGTCTCAAACGAGAACAATTCATTGTTTTTCGATCTGCTGAGTATTTGGAGAAAAAGGTCTCTTCTTACAAGAAGCAAGTGGGGGCATCTTTAGATCTTGAAGAGATTCAAGAACAAAATACACAACCTTTAGAATACGCTAGTGAACGTCACAATGAGGTTGGACATGAAAATGTTAAAGCTAAAAGTGATGTAACTCACATTCATAGATCCGCAAGGATACCTCAAGCACCTGAGTGATATGTTTTATATCAATGATGAGGAATATAAGTTAGAGGATAATAGTGAAGCTACTGACAAAAGTGACACATTGTTTGATATTGAATCCAATGAATGGCTCTAGCATGTGAATGAAAAGATGCAATCCATAAAAGATAATCATTTTAGAACTTGATTGATCTTTCACAAAACTATTAGACTATGAAGTGAAATTGGGTTTCTAAGAGAAGACACATATGGACAAATTGTACACATATTTAATGCATGACATGTGACAAGAGATTTTACTCATACTCAAGCAATTAAATGTGATTAAAACTTACATGTATTTAGAATCAATAAAATTAAATAAATACATATACTTATTACCATAATGTATGTCATGAATATGAAATATAGTAATTAGATGTCAAAACTCTTACTTAATTGATTACCTTGCAAGGACGGTGTATAATCAAAAGAGTTTATGAATCTATACGATCTTTAGAATGTGTACGTAATGCGAAAATCCAAGTATGGAATAAACACTAGTCTAGGAGCTGGAATCTTAAGTCTAATTGTTAAATTTTTGTATTGATTTTAATTAGAACTAAGATAGCTCATGAGTACACCTGAGATCTAGTGGGAGCACTATGTTTGTTTGTTTTTCTAAAATCACATATGTTGTTAACATATTGGAAACAATATTCCATCTAAGCTAGATATTATCCCTTAGCTTTGAATAAAGTTTCTCTTGTGGGATTTCAAAAATAAAACATACAACCTTTGAAATATATGTTTATTAAAAGGGTTCATCATGAATATCATATTGGAATATTTGGTAGATTGAACACATGTATGAAATATAAGTCTAATATAATATGACATATCATTGAGTAAATCTCAAAGTTCTATCTTACTTGGTAGATTGAACACAGGTATGGAAACCTTGAGTCTAGCTAAAGCGTTCATCATGAATATCATATTGGAATATTTGTATCATTTGCATGAGTGCGAGATGATTTGACATCATTAGTATCTAAGTGAAGGTCATTAGACAATTATTAAAACAAACTTTCTAATGTAATTTGTTTTGATTATGAGATTCATTTATGAGCTTAGAGTCGTCCCTAGTAATGAAAAACATATGGATATAAACTGCGCCAATTTTGGCGCAAATATCATAGCTAACGAACCCGGAGTTCAGATGGGAGACAAAAATTAACAAAGAAGTGTTCATCGTTTACGGATTTTAGAAAAAATAGCTAAGTGTTGTTTGTATACACTAATGCTTGTATTTTGATTGTGATTATTCTCAATCCTAGTGTTACAGATCATCGTTAATAGTGAATCTCGCAAGTGGTTGTATATTACAACTAAGAGCATAGTTGCACTATACACTGAAAGAATAAGATTATTTTATAGTTTGATAGGTTGTTAAGTTGACTGTCTCAAATAGGTATTTTAATGGTTTCAAACACCCTATGTTATGTATTGTGGCAATACTCATATAGTGATAGTTATATTTGAGTGCACACGTACAGAAAGACAATCATCTTATTATTCAAAACTTTCACTATTTGTGAGTTTTGAAGAAAATATTCTCAAAGTTTACTCGGATGACTACTTAGCTGTCTTGTACCAAACTGGTCTAGCATGCTTGAAATATTAGGGTTTCAATTTGCTAGTAGTCGCATGTATATATGTTTCTAGTATTTGGATAATGGAACTATAAGTAGTTGTATTAAATAATGAATTGATATATCAGGTATAATCGTCTTCGCTTATACTACTGTGTTCTATATATGCATGTTTATTCCATGAATAATTTATTATTCTAAATCATCCATTGTAGATTAACGATACGAGAGTATTGTTTAATTAAGACAAATGTCAAAGCATTGGTAATATCTATTCATGATAAAAATTCACAATAATGTGTCCGCCTAAACTCATACATATTCAAGGGCTATGAATAGTACTACCCAACCTACGAGTAATCCACTACATAGATTCAGGGTGTTAAATAGTTAATCTCGCAATTGGTTGTATATTTACTCTGTCCATGGACTTGTCATTCTAGTAGGTATAGCATGGTGGAATATCATTTTCAGATATAGTTAAACCCATCCTAAAAGATATGTTCCTTCAACTTGTTTGAAGTTAAATACTATTGGGCCCCCGATGAAATGATCAGATAATTGTGTGGCCGCACCAAAATGTAATTAAGATGAATCTTGATTAGTTTGGTAATCTAGTTCAATATTTCTATCGAGAAACAAAATGGTTAAACATTTGAAATGAGTTTGATCCATGTCCATAGTTTAAAATGGTATTCGTAACAAAAGGATGACTAATAAATAAACCATTTATACTAAGACGTTTTATGAAACCGCACTCAGGTATTTCTGGAGGCATAAGGGGTGTTGCTAGACTCTTATCTTTGCTTGTATAATTATTTGTTATTATGACGTTCGTAAGTGAGAGCTGTTGGGAAATGCTCATATCATAATAAATATTTTACATGAGCCTATATGGTCACACATGTGTACACCAAGGTATCTATTTACATAATGTATTTAATATAATTATAGTAGTTATGTTATTTATATCGGTTAAATATCTCACGGTCGACTAATAGACGTTAATTAATGCGTTATACTAATTAATTAACGAACGAGCCACAATTTATTACATAATGAACTTGATAAGCGGACTAGACCAAAAACAATTATGGGATGCCCATAATGGGTCTAGGTGCCAACCACTTAAGGAGATTTATCGTTATATTGGGATAATGATTTATCGTTATCTCATAACTTGGAAAACAAATCACCCTTTCTTCTATCTTGTTTTCAGTTGTGGCCTAGGGTTTCTAACCTAGGCTTTTCAGTTTGATTTTTCATACTCAAAACACTCGTTGTTCGTTGCAAGATCATGAGGTTGTAAGAACTAACATTCGGATGATACATGGGACGTGTATTGTGGATACGCATAAAAGCAATATACTTTGATTGCTTAAGGAGTTTCATGGGTTTCGTATATATTCATAGGGGAATCCAAGATCACTGTTACGTACTACTTTTTTTCTAGACAATATATATTCACCGTTTTCATTATTATCATCTTAAACGAATCATTGAAGCTAACTCACTTATCAAACAGGCCTTAAAGCTAGTATGTCAAAAAAAATATAAGTTCTAGAAAAGTTTAAACCATGACACTTTTTAATCGATCAATAAATTATCACTAGTCACTAAATTCTATTGTTGGTTGAAGTAATAAGTTAACTATTATTTTCAAATATCCTAAAATATAAAAATGACTAATAATTTTAGAAAAAAAGAGTATTACATAAATAAATAAAAACCACCACATAAAGTAATCAACACAAGAATGGCTCTACCATTACCCTATACACCCTAGGGTTGTCAAAAAAATTGATTCGGATCCGAACCCGATTAAACTTATTCAGGTCAAGTTACTCGGATCAAAAGATTTATACAAGTTATTCGGGTCAACCTGAATACTGGAATCGAGTATTGTCAAAATGTTTGGCTAATTTCGGTTCGGGTCGACTCGTTTGTACCGAATTAAGAGTTTCTAATTCCTTTAATAAACTTTTTTATAGATTAACTATCTAAATTAGAACAATTAGCAATTTTATGATCATATTCGGGTTGACCTTAATGGCCTAGACCCGTATTGACCCGAACTCGACTAACCCGAGTTAAAATAAGATCGAGTTCAGGTATGCTATTTTTAATATTGATCCAATTTTGACCCGACTCGAATTGATTTGAACTCGACCAAAGCCTTTCGAAAGGTTGCCAAAGAGGTTATGGATTAAGTCTACATATTGAGCCGAACATCACAGTTAAATATTCGATCATTTAACTATCCTTAAATTAATGGAGATACGTATAACGTGTTTTCATGGTTTAGACGAATACTAAACTTAATACGAATAGATCTATGTTTCGTACATAAAGTTAGATGATATTTAGGTACAATCAATAACATGAATCAAGCTATGTAAAATATTAAGCTAGTTTAATAATCAAATTTTGGTTAACTTTCGTTGACTTGAACAACCTTTTGGTCAAACACTAATGCTCTATTAAAGCCATTGTTCATTTGTTTGATAGCTTTACCAGATTCCACTCCAATAGCATATTCACACGAATCTAATTCTTAACGCGACATATGCTGAAATTGACATAAAAAAATTATTTCTCAAAGTTAGTTGGTAACGTGTATTCCTTCATGATTAACGGTATATTCTTTCATATCATTCGGTAGAAAACAAAAATATGCAACAAAGGATTGTTGGAATACGAACAAATATAAATTATATATGTTCGGAATTTATTCAAGCTTAAAGGACGCACACGTTGAATAACGTTTTAATATATTAATGTAATATATTAATTAGTATTTAACAAACGATCGTTAAATGTTTAACTAGAATAAATATTAGTCGTTAATAGTTATAGGACTAATATGCAAAATCGGAAAAAGAAAAAAGTTCGGTTTGCCCCCCTCTTTCCTTAAGTCGGCCGAACCTCCTCTCCAAGAGGAGGTGGGATTGTTTGCTTGCTCTCCAAGCCAAGAGGTGTATAAATAGGGGTCTAGGGGCTTTCATTAACTTATAACTTGAATCCCTAAAACCCCTAACTATCCCTCTTGTCTCTCCTCTTGTTCGACCGAATCTCACAACCCTCAAAGGGTTTCGGTTTTGTTTCCCTTGTTCGTGCGATCAAGAAAACCCACAAAAGGGTTTCGGGTTTTGGTGTTTTGATCGAACGAATATAAAACCACAAAGGTTTTCAGTTTTGGTTTTTGGTTCGACCCATTAGAAATCAAAAGGGGTTTTCCGTTTGGTTGATTGTCAAGATTCGGTGTTCGTTTGTTGAAACACTGCTAGTACTAGCATACACGTTGTTTGCTAAGAACGTATTGTGTGTGTAATTTTAGAGGGATTATTCTTTTGATCCTTGGTGGTTACGCGTATATTGAAGACGGTGTAACATTTATTGCTAAAAGCAGTGTAACGTTTCTTGCTAAAAGGTACACATCTTCAATCCCTTGTTAATTAAAAGTTCTATACGTGTTTGATCTTTCCGCTGCATGCTCAGGATATGTTTATTGGTTAAATAGATGTAAAATCCTAATAGAAGGATACAGCCGCCCGGCTCGATCCCTCAGCAGAACGGCTAGACCCCAAAACTGGCCCAACCGCCCAGCTACTGCCTCGTCCCGACCAAAAACAGAACCAGTCACTTGGCTGGATTGCTTTGTCTGCTTGTAGAATATGCTAGCAATCTATAACACCAAATAACTATGAAGAAATTCTAGAGAGAGAAAGTGGATGGGAGGGAGGTTCTAGTGAGAGCAAGTAAGAGAGAAAGAAAGATTAGATTATGTGTGAATGAACTAACCAACCAACACCCTTTCTATGTATGGAAAGTGTACTTATACTTCATAGCTAACCGGTCATGGGCTTGAGTTATGGGCTTTCCATGCGTCTTTGGCCCGGTTAGCTTACTAACTTTACATTTGATTAAACTATGAGCTATGACTAACTATATTGGAAGTGACCGATACTTTTCGTATTCCTAACAATCACCCCTAAGGGAGGTCACTCCAATTTATAAAAACTTATACCTAGCATACTATGCTTTGACTTTAGTCTTGAGCTCGTAGTCTTTAACTTCAATCTTTAACTTGTGAATTAATGTAGTGATCATTGTCTTTAGGATTTGACCTGTATCTTTCACTTGAAATGAATGTGATCTTGAACTTCTTGAGATCATCAACCAAGCATAATCTCTTATCATCATCTTATGATCTTTTACCATCTTGTGTACTTGTGACTTTTGGACCGACATGCACATACTTTTCTTGAGTCTTTATCTTAAAAGCTTTAATAATAATACGCCTTTCTTGAGATTCTTTAACTTTAACACTTTGTCACTTCAAGAAGAACGTGTGGTATCAGAGAAGCGGAAGTCTTTGAAACATGTAATTGAGATTTCATGATGTCTTTATAATTGTCGGTCGAGTATGAGCATGCAGTATTGGCTTTGACTTGTCATCAGGAAACAGCTACCACCGTTAGGAGACCTGCATGAATGGGTTAGAGATAAACAACATATATATGGACGAAAGTGGCTTTGTCACTTCGTTGAATACGGTTGTAGCAATTACGGCTCCCCGTTAATCAGTATAAATATTGAATGTGATCTAGTAGAATTTCGAAGAATCTCCTTGACAGGTTTTCGCAGCTGTACTAGCCGTTCTCATTACCGGAGCGTCTCAAAGTAGATAACACGGTAAGAGTGAACCGGTAAGTTACTATCTTCCCGATTAAGCCATCAATTCGTGTTCAGCTTTCCTATGACCAGATACCCTTGTTAGGCTTCCCATGATCATAAGATTGAAAATCAATTTAGAAAATCAGTTGGTGTGTCAAATTGCAAACGGTTTTTTGACACACCAATAGTTTTATCTTTTTCAAAATTCATCAATTCATAAGCTGGACCGAATCGATATCCAGTATCACAAGCTTGATCCGTATAGGATCTCACATGTCACCTACCAAGAGCTTGTTTGATGTTGGCTCAACAGGATTTCTATCTTCACTGTGAGTACTTAAGTATCACTCGGATGTTCTAGCAAAATCTCAAGGATAATGCATAAGACTCTTAAATTATTACTAGTTTTCATAATGTGTGAGCAACAAATATCTTTGAATAGTGTCCTAGTGAGATTAATAATTGATCTCTTGGCTCTAGACTCAGTAGTGCACCTTTGGTTTTAGTGATCGAAGGCTGGAGCGGACTGCCTCCTTTTCAATACCAACTAACTTAGAGTGAGAAAGTCGATAGAAATGCAGGTAATCTCCGTGAGAAATGAAACAGAAATCTTTTGAGAGATTTTGAGTGGCTAGGGAGGGTTGTGCATTACATCACTAGGTCCATGATGTCAGTCTTCAATGTCAGCAATCATCTTCGTGATTCTTGACAGCTGATGTATTGACCCGGTTTCTGCCTAAGTGTAAGGAGGGCTTCTTTCTTTTCACCCTTTATCCTAACTTTTTTTAATTCTTCAACTCCTTCAGTGCTTACCGAGACTTCATAACTAGTACCTTGTTGGGTTTGTTCCAGTACTAGCTCCATCACAGTCGGCACTTTTCCCTTACTCCTGGTGCAGACTTTCCAAGTCAGCAAGTGTTTTGGGTTTCACACTGGATGTGAAGTTTAGGATGCTAGATGGTATGGTTTGCTTGTCTAATACTCGGTAGTATGACTCCTGAGCTCTTCAGTAGACAGTTTGAAAACTCTCAACATAGAACATGATTAAAAGAGGTTTATATCTATGTTTGAAATATACAAGCTGGAGTGGAGAGGTTTGACCTATCCAAACTTTCACATGCTTGTAAAACAAGAGGAGGTAACCCAGTTGCTGCATACGTGTGTACAGATGAAAGGGTTATGTAGACCAACTGGACCGTCTGGGTTATTTGCGTACCAACTTGTATCTTAATGTAGGTCTTTTCTTAATTGGTCCTTACTAAGATTTTGCTGGATTTGTAGAAAATTTACATATGCAAAATTGGAAAGAACCGAATGGTTAACTACATGCTATGCTAGTGAGTATGAAAAATTGGTTTACCTAAAAGCTGATTGAAACACCACAAGTAATGATGATTAAAGGTGGTAAAATCCAGAAATCCAATAAGAAATCGCTTAAAGCTAAAGTAAAGGGTGTCTAAAGTTAATGGCAAATGGAAAATGATAAATCTAGTGATGTAGAGTATCTCTGTAGAAGCCTTAATAAGCGCCCTTTCGCCTCTCGAGTAAAGATAACACCCAGCTAAAGGATGTCACCTTGCCACCATGCAAGGAGGTGAGAATTGGATAAAGAGGAAACTGTCCTGTTCTATCTGGCTTGAGTTGAATTGAAGAAAAAGAAGAAAGTTGGCTCTGCCAGTTAGGGGTAAGCATGGTTCGGTTTGGTTCAGTTTTTGTATAAAACCGAAACCGAACTAAAAAAATTTGGTTTTTGCTTTTTAGAAATCATTCGGTTTCGGTTTTGTGTCGATTTGGTTTTTCGGTTGTCGGTTTATTTCGGTTTGGTTTTTCGGTTTTTCGGTTTCTAGATGACTTATCGAGCTTTGCTTTTGCAAAGTCGATTTGCAATATGCCATATACCAACACCTTTAAAGCTCTAAAGAAATAATCCAAATAAGAAAAATCAAAGACACAACAATGATAATAAGAAACAAATGACCATAAAATTATATATGTGTTATAAATCAACACAATAACAACGATAAAAACTTAATAAACATAAAAAAACTCATAGAAGAGAACTTATTATGTGTCATAAATGGCATGTACAAGAAGTATATGAAACAAAGAGTGGTTTACTCGACATGATATAGTTAATCTAGCGGAGATTTTGTCATCGTCCCTGTGTAGCGCTTCGATTAAAAACTTATTTGTTTATTCCCAGGGTTTAGGAGGAATGATCGGTGTGTTTCGAGTATGTATATTGTTTTGTTTAGTTAAGATATCGCTGAATAAGAACACAAGTAATAGCCACTGGATTCGCCACGCTTACCCTCTAACTGGCAGAGCGCCAATCTTTCTTCTTTTTCGCAAAAACTTCAGCAAGATAGACAGGACAGTTCCTCTTCCAATGACTCACCTCCTTGCATTGGTGGCAGGTGTCATCTTTAGCTGGGTGTTCTTTAGCAGAAGGCTTAGGGTTTTTAGGCTTAGGGATATATAAAACTGTTTATCTTTCATGCCATTAACTTTACCCTTGCCTTTTACTTTAAACGATTTTTTATTGGCCTTCTGGATTTTATCACCTTTTCTAATCATCTTACTTTTTTTGTGGGTGTTTCAGCTGTTAGGTAAACGCTTTTTCATACTCAATGGAGCATAGCATTGTAGTTCACCACTATCGTCCTTTCCAATGTTTATCATATTGTAATTTCTCACAAATCCGCAAAATCTTTAGTAAGGCCATTTAAGATAAGACCTACTATAAGATCATGTGGTAGCATATAACCAAGACGTTCCAGTTGGTCTACATATCCTTTCATCTGTACAACGTATGCAGCAACTGGTTTACCTTCCTCTTGTTTACAAGCATGGAAAGTTTGGATTAGGTCAAACCTCTCCACCAGCTTTGTTTTTCTAACTAGATTTTAAACTCTTTTATCATGTTTATGGTGGGAGTTTTCATATCTGTCTATGAAGTTGGAGTCATATACGAGTATTAGACAAGAAAAAATCATTCTATGCATAATAAATGCATTCATTGTGACAAACATTGTGCTTGGAAATCTGCAACAGGAAGCCCGCGGGTTTATGGCATGTTCATGGACAATAATTTTCTTTTCAACTCTCAAGAATACTCTAATGTTGACGAAATCCGAGTCATTGAAAATTAGTTTCAGAAAGTTTTTCGCTTTTCAATGACTATAACCTGGAATGCGTGAATGGTTTATGTTTTGAGCATGTGTTAAGCCATCTACTAAACATAGTTAAAGTTCTTATGAAATTTAGTATTTTCGATAAGAACTTCTTGAAGGAAAATTAACTACCCATGTTTAATCAAATAAACAATTATTTTGTAAAGACTAGGATCCTACTAGACGGTATTTAATGAAACTACCAACTTTAGTTGGATATTCTACGTGGATGTGTACTCAAAAGGTAATTGAATCAATATTGCCACCGGTTTGCCAGAATTCCTAGAATAATATGGGCCTTACTTTATTACAATTCATAATTCTCAGTAAGCATGTTTTTTTATCCATCTATGCCTCGATCTAAGGTCTCACCTATAAACCGATTAAGTCGTCCAATCAAATACCGTGATTGTGTAATACTAACGTCTCACGAAAAAGTGTATAATCACCTTGGGATTACGATCTACATACGTCTCACGCATAGTAAAAATTGCCTCTACAAGTTTTTTTGACGAAATGGATGGCTATTAACTTATTTAAAAAAGGGTATTTTATTTGTTCTGTGAAATACTATGTACGAAGAAGCTTTGGCATACATCGTCGTATTATGGATTTTATAAAAACTTTACTCTATATCAAGTTATTTATTTCGGTATCAATATTTTCGATACATTCTAATGTTTAATCATTGTTACCTTTTTAAAATTTGACGATTCAAGTGTTTCCATATATAATTAGAATTACGTTTAAACCGCGGGAAAGATTATAAAATTGTGGGAAAAACGTGTACAAAGAAGGCATGCAAAACACTTGTAGCACTACTTTAAAAAAAAAACTTAAAATAATGACATTGTAGCGACATGCCATAGTTCATCGGTAACTCCAATCGAAGCGCACAAAGAAGCGGAGAATAGTGTCATGCTGGCGAGCGTATTAAAAAACCTGGAAATCTTTATGAAATTCCTCCTTAAACTTCTCTTATTAGTTTGTTCTAGTGGATGAGCCGTACTTCCCATGAGTCTATAACGTCCAGTTTTAACAATTCAAAATAAAACTTTAATTTGGAAAACACATTATGAACTATAAATAGTCCATAATAAATCTGATTTCATAATAATTAGTCATGTTTATATTTATTTTCGAAAACCCCTTTTTTATTTTCTCACAAGTCCAATACTTAAAATAAAGACAAGATATACTAAAACTAACTCATAACAATTATTTAAATAACTTATCTTTAACAATTAAGTCATGAAAATTTTCATATTGATCCTTAATTATCTAATTATTGAAAACCTGTATGTATCCTTATTAAGGCTCTTCATCCTTTATAACTCTGGCCACATTCATCGATGTAATCGATCACGTAAGCTTATACAAATACATACCACATAGCACATAAATTAACTTTTAGGCCCCATTAAGACATTGTCAAGGTCTTCCTTAGCTTTTATAGTCGTGGATCGTAACGTTTAATCAAATGTATTGTTAGTAAGCTAACCGGGCCAAAGACACATGGAAAGTCCATAACTCAAGCCCATGGCCGGTTAGCTATGAAGTATAAATACACTTTCCACACATAGAAAGGGTGTTGGTTGGTTAGTTCATTCATACATAATCTAATCTTTCTTTCTCTCTTACTTGCTCTCACTAGAACCTCCCTCCCATCCAATATCTCTCTAGAATTTCTTCATAGTTATTTGGTGTTATAGATTGCTAGCATATTCTACAAGCAGACAGAGCAATCCAGCCAAGCGACTGGTTCTGTTTTTGGTCACGACGAGGCAGCAGCCGGGCGGCTGTGGTGCCAGCCGGGCGGCTGGGCCAGTTTTGGGGTGTAGCCATTCGGCTGAGGGATTGAGCCAGGCGGTTGGATCCTTCTGTTGGGATTTTACAACTATTTAACCAATAAACATATCACGAGCATGCAGCGGAAAGATCAAACACGTATAGAACTTTTAATTTATAAAGGATTAAAGATATGTACCTTTTAGCAAGAAATGTTACACTACTTTTAGCAATAAACGTTGCACCGTCTTCAATATACGCATGTGTATAACACCATGCAAAACCACCAAGGATCAAAAGAATAATCCATCTAAGTTTACAAACACAATACGTTCTTAGCAAACAACGTGTATGCTAGTACTAATAGTGTTTAACCAAACGATCATCGTAGATTGACTATCAACTAAACCAAGTAACCCTTCGTGTTCTTGAGGGTTGAACCACAACTAAACAAAAACCCTTAGTGGGTTTGCTGCCGATCGAACAGGAGGGAAAAAGAAAAACCGAAAACCTTAAAAAAATTTGGTTCGGTCGACTAGGAGAAAGAGCAAGAGAGATTAGGGATTTTAGGGATTTAAGTTATGAGCTCTCAAGGACCCTAAGACCTCCTTATATACTCCTCTCAACTTGGCTTGCAAGCAAAGTCCCCTACCTCCTCATAAGGAGGTGGTTCGACCGACTATAAGGAAAGAGTGTGAAAAACCAAACTTTCCTTTTTCCCGATTTTGCATATTAGTCCTTTAACTATTAACAACTAACATTTATTCTTGTTAAACTTTTAACGATCGTTTGTTAAACACTAATTAATATATTACATTTATATATTAAAACGTTATTTTACATATTAATGTGTGCGTCCCCTTAGGCTCGAATAAATTTCGGACATATATAATTTATATTTGTTCATATTCCAACACCTTCTGGGTGGTTTTGGGTGATTTTTTCGCAAGATAAATGAAGCACAAGAGATATAAAATGAAATACAAAGATTCAAAACACATAAAAACACAACAAATCCCCAACAATGGCGCCAAAAACTTGATGTGTCTCGCGACTACTAGTTTTAAATTAATAACACGAATTACCAAATAAGCAAAGAACATACGGGCAAGTATGACCCGTTCCTATGTAGCTAGCTTGGTGTGGTAAGCCGAGGTCGTTCACTAGGATTTGGGTGTTTTCGATTGTGAAGAATCTAAGTAATAAGCAATACGAAATTGGTAAAATGGATGTCACAAGCCAAGATACCATAAAAGTAACAAGTAAGAGCACGGAAATGATGATTAAGCAAATTTAATAAGTAAAAGACAACACTTGTTTGGATTAGTTCATAATACTTGGATTGTTCATATGAAGATGGTTTTGACAAATCGATTATAAGTTAAGAATATGATGGTGACAAATTCCAAATCAACTTATTCATAATTATGTTTATTTAACAAGTTTGATTCGCGGTTCGTTTCACAAATTCATTAACAATCACACTCAAGTTCCTTTTGCATAATCAAGTTATTTATGAAAAGGTCAATACATAAAACAATCATTCATAGACAAATGATTATAACTAGTTGAATGATGAAAACCCTTTCGACCTATGAAATCACCAACAACTAATCCAACATGATAAGCAATTGAACAAAACTCAAGCACAAATGGATCTCAAACATAACATGAAATCGATCAAAACTATAATAAAGCATAAACAATCCTCATATGATAAACATATCCAAACAAGTGTAATAAGAACTACTCCATGATTATTTCAACAAAAACCAAAGGTTCATCAATCATATCATTCATAACAAGCATCATAAAAGTAACAAGAGATTACCAAAGTAAAATTACAATAGGTAATGGAAGGATTTGAAGCAACCCTTAAGCCTTCAATCAACTACAAGCTTCGTACCAACCGAAAAATGGTTCCCAACACCTTTCTTGATGTTCTTGAGCACTACTTCTGGAAATGGCAGATGTTTTGAGGTCTTTTAGGAGAGATTTGGTAGTGGAAATTCATCCTTAGGGTGTAAGGATACCAACCAAAAAATGGTTCCCAACACCTTTCTTGATGTTCTTGAGCACTACTTCTGGAAATGGTAGATGTTTTGAGGTCTTTTAGGAGAGATATGGTAGAGAAAATTTGTCCTTGGGTGAAGGGGGTGAGTTTTTTCATTATGAAAACTAAGGTATATCACTCCTATTTATACTTAAAAGTACCCTTGGCTACCAAGCATAAAACTTGGGCATAAAGTGTAATAAAACAGCTGGTAAATGAGTTATTATAGAGACATCATCAGACTTGGGAAGTTAGAGAAATTAAATAGGTGTATTAATAAAACTTGGAGAAGTCAGCGAAGTCCCAGCCAGGCGGCTAGAAATTGAGTCGGCGGCTCGTTTGCATCATCCAGCCTGGGCGGCTAGATTTCCAGCCTTGCGGCTGGCCACACGACCCAACATACAAATTGCTCTATTTTGCGTCTAAGCTCTCCGTTTTATTTGTGCTTGGTCGTGGGTCATTATACTTCAATATAAGCTTTATCTTGGGCCTTGGAAGCTTCAATGATTGACTCGTTTTCTCTTGAAATGCTTCCCAAGCTTGATCTTGATGCGGGATTCTTCGTACTTGTATAAAACTTGATTTCTTCGTTCTTTTTCCTTGTTTTCCTGTACTTGGCTACAAATATACTTGCAAACACACTTTGGTACAATTAAGTAACAAAACCATAGATAAATAGACAAATAACTTATACAAAAGTACGGATAACGCGACTAAAAACATACTCAATTTGAGCGTTATCAAAAATCATAGGGGTTTAACAGATATTCAACGCAGTCAATATAATCTTCACGCATAACCTAAAAAACCAAGTTAAAAACCAATCTCAATAGACATAATTGGTTGACTTTATTTATTAAAATAAATAAAAGACTAACAATTACCTTACTAGGGTCCACATTTTCATACAATAAGTAGTTACCAGTATATTGTTCACCCAAAAACATAACGTCATCCCCTCCTACATTGTCATCAGCAAAAGCGTTCCCAAGATTCAAAGGTGATACATTGGCATTCTTGACCTTATTCTTAGTTTTATCAC
>BQNB010059598.1:0-37262 GCA_026074375.1 Tanacetum coccineum | reverse complement strand
GCGTTATCAATATCTCTAGTATATAAAGAGATATCAGGTCATAGGTTTTGTGAGTACATATAAAAACATGTGTGTGTGTGTGTGCAAGAGTTAGAGATGTAGACGTCTATAGTGGTGGTGTAGCCTCAAGGTCAAGGTAACTTGATCCTGTTATAGATTAGTTGTAACCATTATATTCTGATCAAATATAATTGGGGCTTGGAGTGTTTGATAATGAAGAAAAACCTTGTTGAATAACTTTGTTCATTATGCTATTTCCGCTATGCATTTTCTTTATGTTCATTGTTATTATTATCCTAGATGAGGTCTAAACTACCTCGAGCTATAAATGATCCTAGGAACTATCACGTGTTTTTAGTTCTATCAGGTGGTATCAGAGCCACGGGGCTCTTGATCTAGGATCTACAAGGTTTGTTTGATGTCGAGTTTATGAAGAAAAGAAGGTTCAAGTTTTTTTTGGGTACTAGTCACATTCGGCAACATTAGGGTTTGTCAAAACCTAATTATAATCAAAACAGAAAGCATGTTTTTGTGTATAAACGACATCAAGGGAAGGGCAACAAGTGTTTCTTGGTTCGATATCAATGTTGTGTTACACTAAACACGATGCTTCGTTTAAGGAGAATGCTAATTTGTGACAGATTCGTGACAGCTTTGTGACACTAAAAAGCGTCGTCTGGATACTTAAAAAACAGAAGGTATCCTTAAATAGTGGTTACAAGTTAGTACTGCTCGTGTTGATATTTCTACTGCCAAGGTAAAACATTATACTGCTAGCCTTATCTTTGAAGGTTAGTGCTGCTGCTTATGATTATTAGTGCTGCTTATGTAAGTTAGTGATGTCAGGAGACATTAATACTGCCAAGTAACTGGTTAATGCTGCCAAAGGAAGATTAGTGCTGCCAGTTCATGTTAATGCTGCTATTACTAAAGGTTAATGCTGCCAGTTTATACTTAGTGCTGCTAGTATGATTAATACTGCTAGTATACTTTTAATGCTGCCCGTATTAAGTTTCTGCTGCTAGGGTAAATTTTAGCAGTTACTACTGTTGGACTTAAACCAAGGGTTGTGCTGCTTATATATTTAATACTGTCAATAGAAAGATGTTTTCTACTGTTGGTTACTACTGCTTGGTTTAAGGGGAAGCTAATAATTCAGATTCATTTAAATGTTCTTAAATGTTTAAAAGGCTCGTTTTTAGATTTCTTGGATTAATTGGTTACGAAGAAGATTGTTTATGATTTATTTGACGATGAAGTGGAATTACTTGGGTACGTGTTTTATCATATCTTAAATGGCTTACAACGTTTAGAGATAACTTGTTCGTGCTTAGAAACGATGTGATGAAGACTTGACAAATCTAGCAAAGGTGTGTGATTTCTCTTATGGTGCTCAATGCTCACATTTGCTATCACTTTGGTTATGTGTCTCATAGAAGATGAGGATTTTTGTCAAGAGGTTGCGATCTACTTATATTTCACAGATTTATTTATAAGTTTGGAGTCACGTGGATAGTACAAGACATAAGACACAAGTTTGGGTTATTCTACTTCAGTATCAAGTTCGTTATACTTAATTTTCTTCATCAAGTAATCATTACATAAAGCTTACAAAATTGAAGATTCAAGAGATGGTTAACATATGGGTTTTTTAGTAGTGTGATATATGATTTGTAGCTATAAAGATTCAAGTTGCATATCTTCACAAGACCCCTATTGGATTATGACAAAAGAGGGGAAGAAGATTACAGAGATATGATTTGCAGCTTATTATGTGTGGTGATATGAGCAGGCTACAAAGGAAATCTGAATTAAGAATATTTTGTTTCATTCAGGGAGATGATTACATCTCAACTTCAGGGGAAGCTTTTGCTTTATAATGAAGTTTGTACACGACTTTGTTTGTTTTGTCATCATCAAATAGGGGAAGATTGTTGGGATTCTTGATTTGATGAGACAAAGTGAATAAAAGAATGAAACAAAAGGACTTAAACGCAAAGCTGGAATTCTTCAAAAGATGGAAGATTTTGAATAATCTATAAGATCTCCTTATTCAGATAGAAGATAACAGAAGATATTCCAAAATGTTTAAAAGATTTATTTGTCTAATGTTTATCTTCCTTTGTATGTCTTAGACTCCTTTTGTTATAAAAGGAGGTTCCAAGCATGTAGATTTCATATACACAAAGAAAAGTGTGTGTGTACAATAGGTACAATGTAGACGTCTAGTTTGTGTGGTGTACCTTCAAGGTCAAGGTAACTTGATCCCTGTTATAGGTGGTAACACGATCTATACTGATCATATAGATTTAAGGCTTGATGGAAAAGTATGGTAATAAAACCTTCTTCAAATAACATTGATGTTCTTTATTTATTTCCGCTATGCAAATTGTTATCATTGTTATTGTTAATCTGAGATATAAGATCTAAATAATCTAAGCTTAAACGATCTAAGGGGTTATATCAAACTCCACAATTGGTATCAGAGCCACGGGGCTCTTGATCTAGGATTTACAAGGTGTGTTTGATGCCGAGTTTATGAAGAAAAGGAGGTTTAAGTTTTCTATTTTTGGTACTAGTCACATTCAGCAACATTAGGGGTTGTCAAACCATAATTATAATCAAAACAGAATGCATGTTTTTGTGTATAAACAACATCAAGGTAAGGGCAACAAGTGTTTCTTGCTTTGATATCAATGTTGTGTTACACTAAACACGATGCTTCATTTAAGGAGAATGCTAATTTGTGAAGGATTTGTGACAGCTTTGTGACACTAAAAAGCGTCGTCTGGATACTTAAAAAAGGTTTCCTTAAACAGTGGTTACAAGTTAGTACTGCTCTCGTTGATGTTTCTACTAGGATGGTAAAACATTATACGGCTAGACTTATCTTTAAAGGTTAGTACTGCTTCTTATGATTATTAGTGCTGCTTATGTAAGTTAGTTCGTCTAGGAGACGTTAATACTGCCAAGTAACTAGTTAATGCTGCCAAAGGAAGATTAATGCTGCCAATTCATGTTAATGTTGCTATCACTAAACGTTAATGCTGCCAGTTAATAATTAATGCTACTAGTATGATTAATACTGCTAGTATACTTTTAATGCTGCCAATATTAAGTTTCTGCTGCTAGGGTAAATTTTAGCAGTTATTACTATTGGACTTAAACCAAGGTTTGTGCTGCTTATATATTTAATACTTCCAATAGAAAGATGTTTTCTACTATTGGTTACTACTGCTTGGTGTAAGGGAAAGCTAATAATTCAGATTCATTTAAATGTTCTTAAATGTGTAAAAGGCTCATTTTTAGATTTCTTGGATTAATTGGTTATGAAGAAGATTGTTTATGATTTATTTGACGATGAAGTGTAATTACTTAGGTACGTGTTTTATCATATCTTAAATGGCTTGCAACGTTTAGAGATAACTTATTCGTGCTTAGAAACGATGTGACGAAGACTTGACAAATCTAGCAAAGGTGTGTGATTTCTCTTATGGTGCTCAATGCTCACATTTGCTATCACTTTGGTTATGTGTCTCATAGAAGATGAGGATTTTTGTCAAGAGGTTGTGATCTACTTATATTTCACAGATTTATTTATAAGTTTGGTGTCACGGGGATAGTACAAGACATAAGACACAAGTTTGGGTTATTCTACTTCAGTATCAAGTTCGTTATACTTAATTTTCTTCATCAAGTAATCATTACAAAAAGCTTACAAAATTGAAGATTCAAGAGATGGTTAACATATGGGTTTTAGGGGAAGCTTATTGACAAAATGTTTAACCATCAGGTTATGTTCATGCACAACTTGAGGTGAAAGGTTTCATTACTATTGCTAGTTGTTTATTACTACTGCTAGTTTAAGTTTCTACTGTCTTAAATTCATTATTCTTATTATGCGTCATGGAGGGTAATTTGAGACATTAGAAGGCTGGATTAGTAGTGTGATATATGATTTGTAGCTATAAAGATTCAAGTTACATATCTTCACAAGACCCCTATTGGATTATGATAAAAAGGGGAAGAAGATTACAGAGATATGATTTACAGCTTATTATGTATGGTGATATAAGCAGGCTATAAAGGAAATCTGAATTAAGAAGATTTTGTTTCATTCAGGGAGATGATTACATCTCAACTTCAGGGGAATCTTTGGCTTTATGATGAAGTTCGTACACGACTTTGTTTGTTTTGTCATCATCAAATAGGGGAAGATTGTTGGGATTCTTGATTTGATGAGACAAAGTGAATAAAAGAATGAAACAAAAGGACTTAAACGCAAAACTGGAATTCTTTAAAAGATAGAAGATTTTGAAGATTCTAGAAGATCTCCTTATTCAGATAAAGCTTAAAGTTTAAAAGATTTATTTGTTTTCTAATTCTTATCTTTTGTAAACCTGGACTTCTTATGTTAAAAGGAGGTCCTAGGCGTGTAGTTTTAAGTGTGTCAAGATGTAAACACCTAAATGTGTGTGTGTGTGTATGTGTGTGTGTGTGTATTCCAGACGTGAGATATAGACGCCATATGTAGTATTAGCCTTAAGGTCAAGGTAACTTGATCATGTTACAGTTCATTGATGTAACCGTGTTATTCTGATCAAATAATATTGGGGCTTAAAGTGTTATATGGTAAAACCTTGTTCATAACATTGTTCTTTATGTTTTAATTCCGATGTGCAAAATATGTTATCAATGTTATTAATCCTAGATATAAAGATCTAAACAATCTGAGCTTAAACGATCCTAGAACTATCACGTGTTTTAGTTCTATCACACCTTTAAATAACCGTCTCTCGATTTTTTTATGAAAACCATGTTTAAAACAAGTTTTAAGAAAATTATATTTAAAATGATATACACACGCGCGCACACACACACACACACACACACACACACACACACACACACACAAACATATATATATATATATATATTATGGAATATATTTATAAAAACATGTTTAGTTGGTACTCTCGGGTAAAATCGATTATTGGTACAAGTTCTATTTTTTTAATTATTGATCTTGATAAGTATCGTTATTCGATATGTGATTCTTTCGTCATTTGTGCGCCTTGTGAAAAATAAAAAGATGATATTCCTAATGTTTCAACGAATTTATTTGTATACTATTTTTCTTTTTGCCTTTTAAAGTATTGCTCTTTATGTTATAAAAGTGAGGTTCCAGGCATGTAGTTTTATTTAAACAAAGAAATGTGTGGTGTGTAAATATAGGTACAATGTAGATTCGACTGTGTGTGGGTGTAGCCTCAAGATCAAGTTAAAGCGTGATCACAATGTTACAGGTGGTTTTCACGACTCTTTTTTGATCTTATAATTTTGGTTGATGAATCGATGGTTTTTATATCTCTTGTTATTATAAATTTGTTTGTTCATTGCAGGTATATGCCGACTTTGCATGATGTTATCATTGTTTTGGATTCCTAGTGATTAGAGCCTATTCTAATCGACGCGTTAAACGATGCTTAGAGGAGTATATTAAATGCTCTATAATTTGTTGTGTGGGATTGATCGTTCGTGGGAGACTTGGGCGGTGGTATTAGGTCCTTCAGGTGTTATCATAGGGTGCCTCTCTGCATATCAGGGATATCACGTGTATAGTATTTATAGTGTGTTGGTTTGTGTCTTTATGGGTCATATGTTTGTGGAGTAGGTTTTTCACTTTTATTGGGACATTGGTGGTGTAGAGGATAGGGTGGAGAGAGGGGGTGTGAGTGTCTGGGAGGGTGGGGGGTGGGGGCTTAGGGGTGGGGTATTTGCACGGGGGAGTGGTGGGGGGTGGGGGGGCGGGGGGGGGGGCGTGGTGGGCGGTTGGTGTGGGGGTGATGGCATGGATGGGGGGTGATTGGGGGGGCAGTCGGCGGTGGAGTGGGGGGTGATGTGGATTACTGGGGGGGGTGAGTGCGGGTGGGTATTTTTTTTTTTTTCAATCTTGGGTTTTTTTTTTTTTTACTTACTATTTTTTTTTTTTTTTTTTTTTATATTTTTTATTTTTATAAAACCCAAAAAATATATTAATAATCATTATTTAATATTTATTTCTATTTTTTTTTTACTTCAATTATTTTTCTTTTTATTCATTCTTATTTATTTTATTTTTTTTAATTTATTAATAAATTTTTTTTTTTATTGTTTATTAACTTCATTTTTATCTGTGAGTCGTAGGTTATAATTTCGGTCCTCGGTTAGAGCTTGTATGTGTGGGAGGTGAATAAAGCCCAAATTATCTCACAGAGCTCTGTAGTGATTTCCAAATAATCCTGCTTAGCATCCAGAGTCATATTTTACTTATTCATGTTTTTCATTCTTCGCGATTTCGCGAATGCTAGCCTAAAAGTTAAGGAACTAAGCTAGAGCTCCAACACAGCTCAATCTGAGTCAAAATTTATTCTTATTTCTATCCCAGAGTTCTGTGGAAAGTCAAAAATTTGTAACAAAACACCTTATTCTTATTTTTTGATATGTTTATCTTTGAATTTTGCTCATATATTTTTTTAAATTTGTTGTAGGATATCAATCTGGGATACGTTGGAGTAATCAACGGTGCAAAGGTTAGTAAGATATATCGAAGAGTTGATACTACCCATTACTAAAAATTAATGAGCATTGTCCTCGAATGTTTCCTAGCCTGTAAGACTTAAAACAACCTCGTTACTAGAAGACTCAAAAAGTCGTGTCATAACCAAGTGTTTATAGAGAAAGTATCTCACAAGAAATCGCTTAAGTCCATTATCAAAGTATGTTAAGCATAAATGTTGTCGATAATTATCTTAGGATATCGGATTTCCCAAAATTAAATGGCTCAAGCTATGGATATGTAAGCTGAGTGTACGGGACAATAAACAACCGAACACGTTGTAGAGTCTTCAGGACCGAGACAAAACACCGAACACGAGAGTCTCGTAAGCTTGATCACGGAAAGTCTTGCCATTCCCCAAACTAACTCGATAGGTAAATGGCAAGACTTTCGCTCACTGAACTTGTAGGGCGTATAACCATATCCGGTGTCTTAAAAGCGATACGAAATACCTAGCAATATGCGTCATCTTGTGTTCTGGACCTATGGAGGCATACGGTTTTCGTGTCCAACCGTCGGAAGTTCTAGAATACGTTTCAGTAACCTCGATTGGACCACCTCACTTGACCACTTCGTTTGGAGGGATGTGTAGTAAGTGGTTAGCTAGACGATGAGTGACTCCCATACTTAGACATTAACTTTAGCAAACTGATCTATTACAGAAAAATGGGTCCCTCTCGATGTCGCTTTTATATAGCTATAGGTTGTGTTCCTGAACTGTTGGCTCAATAAAGAGTGGACTTCAAAAACTATTACTACAACGCTAGCATCATGTTTGTGGGGAGTCTGTGTGGCTTTACTATTCATTTTTGAAAGCTTAATCAACTGGCAACGAGGATCTGTATTATTTATTCCCATGTGAAGACGGAAATGGTTTCTCTTAAAATCGTATACCTCATACATCGAAGATTTCAGACAAACTTGACTAGCATTTTGATTTGGCATCTCATCTCGTTGCACATGAAATTAATTTTTGCCTTGTCTTTGACATTGTATCACAAGATTGACGTTCATCGTATGGCATTTGATATATGGTCGGTCCAAAAATGAACCGTCATCTGAGAAATAGACTTTCGATGCTCGCGGTGAGATTGGCACTAGATGATGGCCCTCGGTGGGTTCCTTCATGATAAGATTTGAGAATAATCAACGCTTCTGTGCCCATGCACACACGTCGATATGATTGGATCCGCACAAGTTACGAAGAATAAAGATAGGAGTTTGTCCCAGAAATAACGTTTAACGTCCTTCGAAAAACACTTATTGTCTTTTTGTTGAGGAGTCATTCTTTGATGATAAAATTCCCCGCACCTGGTAATTTGCATAAGTGTCCCGAAACTCATGGGTTGGTTCGCTCTCACTAGTGAAAAGCACCTCATTGAGTCTCTAAGGATACTGATTCATTTATGTATCTTTGTTTTCTAACAATCCATTATGAGGATTCTCAAGTCTCGAGTATTATTTGATCAGCCGCGAGAGGTTCTCCGAGACTGTTCCTTTTTTTATCACGGATGGTGATATCAAATTCTTGTAGGAGAGATACCCACCGGAGGCACTCTGGCTTGACGTCCTTTTTATGTATATAGGTATTTTAAAGCGGAGTGATCCGTATACACTATGCTTTTTAGTGTATAGACAAAGTATATGCTCGAGATAAAGACTTTTTTAAGTGAGAATACCGACAACTGACAAGCTATGTGTCCTTTTCCTCATGGTAGTTGTAATGATTTGAGCTTTTGTGTCATTGTTCTTTTGCATCGATGTTGTTTGGCTGAATGAGTGCTTCGTTCTTTCGTTGCTCTAAAACGACCAAACGCGCGAGATCACTTGCATCACACATGAGTTCGTATAGTTGATGGTTCCAACTGTGTGACAACTAGAGATCTGAGCTTTGGTAAGCTTCTTTTTAGTAAGGGTTGAAAAGCATCGCGCCATACAAATCGTCTTAGAAAACCTAAACAGGTGGGCTGTGTTCCTTCTCAGAAGGTTGCGTCATTGGTCTGCTATTTTGGATACAGTCCGGATATAATGTCGGTAAAAACCTTGCATTGACACTGGAAACTCCTAACACCTTTGTTTACGGTTAGTTAGGTGTGAGATAGTTAGCGATAACATCGATCTTTAGATCACGATCGACGCCTCAATTCCGGACTTGAAATTTTTATGTGCCATAACAGGTATTCCTTCTCTAAAACTTAAGATAGTTGACAGTCTGTTCTCCCAATTTAGTACTAAAGTTCGTGTCTTCATCAACGTTTAGCATTTTGTTTGTCTATTAATTGGAGAGGAGCACGAATTCAAAATTATCCTCAAGAAACCGAGAAATCATCTCTATAATCACTTCCCTAGTTCTTTTCGAGCAGTATCATGGAATTTATGGTGTGTTATAGACTGTTGGAAAGTACGGGAGCTTACACAATTGTCTCATTAATGTGAATGCGACTGTACTGCGGAAGTCTCCATACTGGGCATGTGTGTGGTGTGTGTGTGTGTGTGATTTAAGTTCAAACAAGAATGTTTATCGGTCTACAAAGTCAAACTTAGGTCCTTGTATTGTAATTAGGCTAGTTGGTTTTAAACAGGTGCTTTGTGGTTTGTTAATCTAATATTCTTCCGTTGTTCTCTGGGCTCAAAAGCCAAGATTATGCTCGAGTGCCCGTTTTAGGTTTCCCATGTAGGTAGCCCATACTGACTCCTTCTAGTTGGCATGGGTATATAATAGAACCCTTCCATCACATGGATGAGGGTTTTGTTGTTTTTCATTTGAATAGTTTATGTGTGTTGTCTTAAACGTCTCCCTATCCCTACTCTGTTTTCAATCTTAATATAATCTTCTATATTTTCCTTCTCTCTTTTCTCTTTTCTATTTTTGCTTATTGGTATGCTTATCTTGTGTTTGGATAGCTTATTTTCTTGGGATAACATTTGGTATCACTCGCCACGGGGTGGGTTTAGTGTTTTTTTGTTGTTGTGAGCTTATTTGAGCTTATTGTTGGTTTTGGCTTACTTTTTACTTCTTTTCTATTTATTTTTACTTATTTTTCCTTTCTGGTTTTGGGGGTGTGTCGTGGATTTATCTCGTTTGGTTTTTTTGATATCCTCGTGTGTGTTTTTTTTTTGATTAACAAATGTTCTTTATAACATTTTGAGTTTGGGCTTACTGTTTTCACAAATAATTAGGGATTATTAATTATGTATACACAACCCTCTGTAGTGTTGATAAGGGTGTTGTTTTTTGTTTGAAAAAAAAGACACCAAGTTGTGTTAACTGTGAGTTTTCTTTTCACGTCAATTTTTTTGTTTTGTTCTTTGTAGTTTATTGTTAAAAACGTTTTCGTGGATTATTTGCAAAGTCATAGCTTATTTTTTAGCTATTTTGGTCACGGATCTTAAACAAACTAGGCTAAAACAAGAGAAGAAGAAGACGCGTTTCTAAGTGTTTGATATTTTGTGTCTCAACCGATCTATGTACAAAACGGAACAAAGAGTACCGATATAGTTGTGAGAACTGAACGTAGTCCTGGTGGCAGATATCCGATCTAGTTCAATCAGTGATAGAACCAAATAGTCTAATCTTTAGGTAGGAAATCCCGATCTAAGTCACACACTTGAGGAAAACCAAGAAACTGTTTCATGCTCATCAAGAATTTTTTTCCGATACGAGTTCAAGATTATCTCATCAAACCGAACGAGATCCTATTGATGAAGGAATAACCGAACCAGCTGTTATTTTAGTACCACCGAACGAGTTCATTTTTAAAGGCAACCGAACTAGTTTTTTTTATTCAATCAATCGATCAAGTTGATATTTAGTGATGGAGGGTAATTTGAGACATTAGAAGGCTGGATTAGTAGTGTGATATATGATTTGTAGCTATAAAGATTCAAGTTGCATATCTTCACAAGACCCCTATTGGATTATGACAAAAAGGGGAAGAAAATTACAGAGATATGATTTGCAGCTTATTATGTTTGATGATATGAGCAGGCTACAAAGGAACTCTAAATTAAGAAGATTTTGTTTCAATCAGGGAGATGATTACATCTCAACTTCTGGGGAAGCTTTGGCTTTATGATGAAGTTCGTACACGACTTTGTTTGTTTTGTCATCATAAAATAGGGGAAGATTTTTGGGATTCTTGATTTAATGAGACAAAGTGAATAAAAGAATGAAACAAAAGGACTTAAACGCAAAGCTAGAATTCTTCAAAAGATGGAAGATTTTGAAGAATCTAGAAGATCTTCTTATTCAGATAGAAAATAACAGAAGATATTCCTAAATGTTTCAAAGATTTATTTGTCTAATATTTATCTTCCTTTATAAGTCTTGGACTCCTTATGTTATAAAAGGAGGTTCCAGGCATGTAGTTTTCATATAAACAAAGAAAAGTGTGTGTGTACAATAGGTACAATGTAGACGTCTACTTTGTGTGGTGTAGCCTCAAGATCAAGTTAACTTGATCCCTGTTACAGGTGGTAACACGATCTATATTGATCATATAGATTTTAGGTTTGATGGAAACGTATGGTAATAAAACCTTGTTCAAATAACATTGATGTTCTTTATTTAATTCCGCTATGCATATTGTTATCATTGTTATTGTTAATCCTAGATATAAGATCTAAACAATCCGAGCTTAAACGATCTAAGGGATTATATCAAACTCCACAAATTTGTTGGTGGAAGACCGTACGTGGGAGACCTTTGGCTGCTGGAAAGGACCATATGATTTATCATATGATTTCCTCATCATAACAGGTCAAACCTAGTACATAATAAAAACTTGTGAATTTTTATACAAAATTTTCAAGAATTTCTAAGTAAATTCAAAAAATTTCAAATTATTATACTCAGCACTGTTTTATATACCCTCAAATATTAAAGTGGAGCATTAAAATGTTCCTTATATATATTGTGTAACATTTTGTCCCCGAACGTTTAATCACTTGATATCTAAAATATCAAGGGATTAACATTTTGGATAAGGGGTGAAAATGTGATTAAACTAAACCTAACTTGTATTGAAATGTGATCATATAAAACGGACTCAATGAACTCTACACCTAGAATGTACTATGATTACGGTGCACATGTTAATGGGGAGTTTTTAGTGATGATGAAAAACTTTCAAAGTTTAAATCTTTTGATATTTATATCAAATACTTTGATTGAACTTTTTTAATGATTTTGGAAGGATTGTGATGGAATACCCAAAAGACCGTCCATGTACTTAAATTTATGGAGTTATAAGGTGGTTAGGCATAGGTATTCAAATCCCATGACCCAGACAGAACCGGAGGGATCTACCTAGGGATATCCACTATATAGTGTAGAAGTCCTTAGGTATGATACAAAAGGAGAAAAAGTGAGAATCGGGAATAATGCCGATTGAGATTGAGCTAACATTGGAACAAACCTAACAAGGTGTTAGTTATGAAGTCTTGGTAAGCATTGAAGGGGTTGAAGAATGAAAAAGAAATGTAAAGATAAAGGGTGAAAAGAAAGAAGCCCTCTATACACTTAGGCAGAAACCGGGTCAATACATAAACTGTCAGAAACACTAAGTTGTTGTCTGACATTGAAGACAGTCATGGACCCAGTGACGCTATGCACAACCCTCCCTAGCCACTCAAGGTCTCTCAATAGACTCTTGTTTCATTTCTCACAGAGATTACACGCATTTCTATCGACTCTCTCACACCGAGTTAGTTGATATTAAAAAGGTAGCAGTCTACTCCAGCCTCCGATCACTAAAACCAAAGTCCACTATTGAGTCTAGAGCCAAAAGAGATCATCCATAAATCTCATTAGGACACTTGTCAAAATTATGCTTGCTATCTCACACATTATGAATAATGAGAAATATATAAAGAGTCATACGCATTATCCTTATGATTTTGCTAGAACATTAGAGTGACACTCAAGTAATCACAATGAAGATGGAAATCCTGCTTGAGCCAACATCAAACAAGCTCATGGTAGGTGACTTGTGCGATTCTATATGAATCAAACTTATGACAACTGGAAAGAAACGATGGTGCGATTCTACAAGAATCAAACTTGTTCCAGTATATGAATTGACGATTGATGATGAACTTTTGAAATGATTAACACTCTCGATGTGTCACAAAACCACTTTAGCAAGTGACACGTTGATTGATTTTCAAATCAATTTTTCTATTTAATCGGTGAGACAGTAACTCACTGGTTCAATCTTATCGTGCTGTCTGCTTTGAGACGTTCCGGTAATGAGAACATGCCGAGTTTGATGAATCTAATACATATGTGTTAGAAAGATTCTATACTTCAGCTGGAAATCCTGTCAAGGAGATTCTTCTTAAATTGAATCGAGGTGAAGGTACCTGATTCGAGCTGTCTCAAAGATTCCTAACCACATGCTCATACTCGACCGAAAAAAGTTAAGACATCATGAAAGCTCAAGTACATGTTTCAAGACATCCGCTACTCTAATACCATATGTCTTTCTTAAAGTGACGAAGTATTAAAGTCAAAGAATTTCAAAGAAGTTTTTCGTCACTCTGATACCGAACGTTTTTCTCGAAGTGACAAAGTGTTAAAGTTAAAGAACCTCAAGAAAGATGAATTATTAAAGCTTTTCAAGTTAACATATCAAGAAAGGTATGAGCATGTCGGTCCAAAAGTCACAAGTTCACAAGATGGCAAAGTTTACAAGATGGTGAAAAGAGATTATGCTTGGTTGATAATCTCAAGAAGCTCAAGATCACATATTCACATACAAGTCAAGATAAAGGAAAAAGCTCAAGCCTAAAGTCAATGATCACTACGCCATATTCACGAGAGAATGGAAAAAGAAAAGGTTGACTACGAGCTCAAGACTAAAGTTAAAGCATAGTATGCTAGGTTTAAGTCTTTGTAAATTGGAGTGACATCCCTTAGGGGGAGATTGTTAGAAACATGAAAAGTATCAGTCACTTACAATAATAGTTAGTCAAAGCCCGTAGTCAGTTAAGTGATATGTTAGTAATCTAATTGGGCCAAAAGGCCCATGGAAAGCCCACAAGCTCTCTATGGCCAGCCATAATGGTGGTATTTAAACCCTTTCCATGCCATGGAAAGGGTGTTGGTTGTTTATTATTTCACACACATAATACATTCATTCCAAACAATACTGCTTTTCAGATTGAGGAACTTGATACTTATGATTCTGACTATGATCATATCTCGAATGCAAAAGTGGTTCTCATGGCTAATATTTCCAACTATGATTCTGATGTTATCTCAAAGGTACCTCATTCTGAAACCTATCTTAATGATATGGAAAATCAAAGTGTGCATGCAATGCAGGATTTTGAACAATCAATAGTTGTAGATTTTTCAGATAATGATATACATAGTGATAGCAATATCCTTCCGTATTCTCAATATTTACTAGAGACACAACTGACAACTTTTCAAGATACTACTTTGCAGGCACAACAAGATTCAATGATCTTATCTGTGATAGAACAAATGTCAGAACAGATGATTAATCATGTAAATAATTGGGAAAAGGCTAATAAGGAATAGAATAATGAATCAGTAACCGTTGAGCTTGAGAGATATAAAGATCGAGTCAAAACTTTTGAACAACGTCTTAATATTGATTTAAGCAGTCGTGAAAAAATGATTGATTCTCAAATGGATGATATGATTAAAGAGAAGCTTGCACTGCAAAAACAAGTTGACTCACTTGAGAAAAATCTTTCTAAACAAACCAAAGAAAATGAATGTTTATTGCAAACATTCACTGTTTTCAAAAATAAATCTAAAGAAATAAAAAATAAATATATGGAAAATGAAATTGATTTGGAAAAGAAGATAAAGGAACTTGATAATATTTTTTTTAAAGTGGGTCAATCTGCTCAAACAGTGCACATGTTAACAAAGCCTCAAGTTTTTTATGATAATATAGACAAACAAGCTCTAGGTTATTAAAATCCGTTTTATGTTAAGAAAGCTCAGCGGATTAAACCAACCTTGTATGATGGTATTGTTATGTCTGCTAAACATGTTGCTATGCCTATGATTGATGATGAGGAAACATTGATTTTGGACGAAGAGAGTCGATCAAAATTGTCTGAAAAAGAAAAGGATCCAGAGGCCATTAAACAAAACATTTCTCATAAACCTATTGATTAAGAAAAATTAAATAGACTATCTAATGATTTTGGGAAACGTTTTACTCCACAACAGGAATTGTCGGCTGAACAAGATTTCTAGTTCCGTATGTCCAATCCTACCAGTAAACCTTCTGATGCATCACCTGTCAAAATAGAAGCTCCTAAGGAACTTCCTAAGGTAAGCTTGGTGAATGAAAGCCTTAAAAAGCTTAAATTTCACCTTGCCATGTTTGACAACGTGGTAAAGATAAGGACTACACCTGATGCTCGTACAGAAGGACACCATGTTTACTTCTATGAGATGTATCTCCAAACATGAAGATACTCAAGTATACGGTACCATTCTCCTAAAGGAATTAACAAACCAAGCAATGTTGGAATCCAAAGCTTACCAGACATACTATGCTTTTGCTTCTGGAGAGAAAGCTCTGAAACCAAAGTACATTCGAAAGAAAGCTGATTCAGACACATCTCCCAAGAAGAAGCCTGTTTAAGCTACTAAAGGTACCAGACTTAAGTCTTCAGCTAAAGTGGCTAAATCTGACAAGAAGAAGCAACCTATAAAGATGCCAAAAGCCAAAGGATTAAATGTATTATCTAAGGTTGCATTAACTGAAGCTGAACAAATGAAGCTGGCTACCAAAAGAAGCAAGACTCAATTTTACAGCTCTCACGCAAGTGGCTCAGGTGATGGAGTTGACACTCAGTCAAAGGTTCCTGATGAGCAACAACAAACGGTCTCTGGTACAAATTAAGGAGCTGGTGTCACACCAGAGGTTCCCGATGTACCTAAATATGACTTAGAGAGTGAAGATGAATCTTGGACATTAGTCAAGATGACAAAGATGATGAAGAAAATTCAGACAAGAATGATGACAGTGAAGAAACTGAATCAGCTAATAATGGAGATGATCTTACTTATCCAAACTTGTCAACTTATAAAGTAGATGAAGAGGAAGAAGAAAAAGAAGAAAAAGCAGATGATGATGAAGTGTCTTCTGACCAGAGAGTGTCAACACCACCAGACTATGAACTCACTAAAGAATAATATAAAGAGGATGGTGATAAGGATAAGGAAGGTGAATAGGAAGAAGTAGAAGATGATGATCTGTATAGAGATTTAAATATTAACCTAGAAAGAAGTGATGATGAAATGACTGATGCTCAAGCAAATCAAGACACAAAAGATACTCATGTGACTCTAACAACTGTGCCTCTAGTAGTGAAACAAAAAAGTTCTTCTATTTCATCAGACTTTGTGTCAAATTTCATTAATCCTTCTCCGGATACAGGCATTGACTCAATCTTAAATCAAGACACTCAATCAGATACTCTCGACAATGTACCAGTTTTAGTTGCTGCAGAGACACCTTCTTTTGGTATAATAATTCCTCAACCACCTATTCCTAACATTCAACCTCTACAACAAACACCAACTTCCACAACAACAATAACTAATCCAACAACGACTTTGCCAGAAATTCCTAACTTTGCATCCTTATTCCAGTTTGATCAAAGGGTATCCGCATTGGAATCTAAAATGTCTGAGTTCAGGCAAACAAGTCAATTTGCTAAAGCTGTCTCTTCAATTCTGGGCATTGTTGATACGTACCTTGCTTCCAAGATGAAAGAAGTAGTGGATGTGGCTGTTCAGCTACAAACAAACAAGCTCAAAGAAGAAGCTCAAGCTGAGAATCAAGAATTTCTTAATCAGGTAGACTCAACCATGAAGGCAATAATCAAGGAGCAGGTTCAAGCTCAAGTCTCCAAGATCATGCCAAAGATTGAGAAGTACGTAACAGAATCTCTGGGAGCTGAAGTGTTGGTTAGATCAACCAATCAACCTCAGACGTCTTACGCAGTAGCAGCTTCACTGTCAGAATTCAAACTGAAGAAGATTCTCATTGACAAAATAGAGACCAATAAATCGATAGACAGATCAGACACTCAGAAGAATCTGTATAATGCATTGGTCGAATCGTACAACACTGACAAAGACATCATTACCTCATATGGTGATGTTGTAACACTGAAAAGAGGACGAGATGATCAAGACAAGGATGAAGACCCCTCCGCTGGATCAAACCGAGGGTCGAAGAGAAGGAGATCAGGCAAAGAAGCTGAGTCATCGAAAGAACCAAAAAATAAGGAGTCTAAGTCCACAAGTTCTTCAAAAAGTGCATCCAAATCTCAACCAAAATGTTCAGGCAAGTCTGCTCATGCAGAGGAGCATGATCAAAAGGCTGCTGATTTGGAAGATCAACCACATCAAGAGTTCAACACAGGAAATGAAGATGAATCTCCTGTAAGAGAAGCACTGAATGAGGATGTATGTCATAGGAATCCTTCAAGACCTCCAACTCCTGATCGTGAATGGCATAAAACAAAGACTATTGACAATCGAACATCTCAACCTTGGATCAGACAAATGGCTCAAGCTGCAGGCACTTAATCTTCGTTTAATGAGTTTTTGGATACTCCCATTGACTTCTCTGCCTTCATAATGCATCGGCTCAAAATTGATAATCTGACTCAAGAAGTGTTGACCAGCCCAACCTATGATCTTATAAAACGCACGTACAAGAGTGTAATTGAACTAGAGTACCACTTAGAAGAAGTCTTTAAAGCTACCAATGATTGATTAAACTAGCATAATCCTAAAGGGAAGCCATATCCCCATGATCTCAAAAAGCCCCTTGATGTGTCGTTGTGTGGTGTGTATTTTATGATTCAAGTTTTAAATTTATATTTTGCCAACTAAACCAAAAACAACACTTTAACGGGCAGTGTACCCGGTAAAGATGTAGATTCGTTGGTAAGTATGGTGTCGATCACTGAGAGCGACGTTAAACCTTTTTAGTTTATTAATATCTTGGTTGTCTAATCTATGTTAATTCTAATCTATGTCAAACCTATGCTAAACCTATGTTAGTCCTAGATCTAATAAGAAAAAGGGGTTTTCAACCTGAGAGACTGGCACGGGTTTGGTTGGTGACTAAAATCAATTCAAGGCATTGTTACCCACACAAGCAAATTAGCAGAAGATAAGAGAGCGGTTGAGCCTAATATAAGAAAATTTTATTAACCATTATTAATCCGATTAGAAGGTTGGCATGTTTATTAGTGCAATGATTTCTTATCTCGAGGTGGCATATCATTCTTAGACTTAGGCGTTACTTCTTCCTAAGACCTAGACACATTAAGTCTGTCACAATCAAAGCATCCGCATAAAGTATCCTTGTTTGCTGATTATAATTTATCTGAGGGATTAAAGCAATGGTGATCTTGTTAAACCCTAGCTCATAGAGACTTTACCCACTTACTTCTTAATGGTTCTTTATACACTAGTAGGTTACTTTTCCAACTATCCCTTGGAATCAGAACGTTACTTGTGGAATTATCTAGGTTCACCTTCTAGTCAACATGATCTATATACCAAAGGCAATATCTAATTAACTAGTTAAGCCCGAAGTGTATCCTAGACATAGACTTAGAGGGACAATATTTGTGATCCTATGATTCTAGATGTATAAATTACTATATGGAGAGCTATCCCAAACTCTAGATCTACTTGATCCGTATCACTAGATCCAGTTGAATGATAGGTCGCATACAAAAGCACGCAAACAAGTATAAATTGATAAACATAAAGAAGCATTTAATGATAAATTAAGAAATCGAGATAAACAAATACCAAACATTCAGATCTTTATAATAATGGCTAATACCCAAAGGTATTAGCCTTTAAACATCATAATAAATACAAGAGTAATTATTTAGCCAAGGTAAACTAACCGAGTTAACGAATTATAACAAAAACTGAATGATTACTAAAGTATACGGAATTACACGTTGTCTCCTATGGAATTAATAGCTTTGCACAACCTCTTCTGCTCTTCTTTGCCTCTGAAAATCGACTTTTGTGGTTTAGGTATCGAGAATATGATTTAGCACACTTAAAACTCATTTTTGAGTTTTGTATTTATAGGGTCTGGAAGTCGGTTCGATACGGCGTATCCAAGGAATTAGATACAGCGTATTGGGGATTTCTTGGAGTAGGGACCATGCTTGATATCTTCCAGAATATTATATTCATTCCATATCTTGAATACAGCGTATTGAGTCTCTCTGGATATGGCGTATTGAGCTTTATCCTCTATGGTCTTTGGTGAGTGCAGGCACGGATACGCTGTATTGGTCTTTAAAATAGAATCTTCAAAATATTTTTATTTAAGCTCCAGAATGCGCGCATTTTGCTATCTTTCACCAATTACTCTATAATTACTGCCATTCTCAAATATAAATGATTAAGTAACAATTCTTTGCAATAACTATACAAAATGGGTTAACAACATGGGATAAATGATGCTATAAAATAGAAGTTATTTGATGTCATCACCCCTACCATTAATTTTGAATGAAGAAGGTCGTTAAATTATCCCCTTGGATCACTTCATCAACAACGATCTCGAATACCTGAACGGAGGGAGCTCAAGTCAAAAATACACCACTTCTATCACCAAGACATGGGCTGCTGATTATGGTCAAGTAAAATGGATTGAAGACAAGGTTTGTAGAATATAGAGTTTGGTAAAAGTTGTCTACGACAAGCATGCTTACTGGGGAACTTATCACTGGGATCCAAAACATCTGAAATTCTACGGATATGATTCCAACATGGAAACATCAAAAGATGTCTACTTTAGACACATGATTATTGTAGTAATCAGCCTCAAGATCATGAAGTGGTTTGGCTACAGTCATCTGGAAGAGATTATTGTTCGAAGACAGGACGATCAGCTATACAAGTTTATAGATGGCGACTTTAAAAGACTTCATTGACAAGACATTGAAGATATGTTACTTCTCCTTGTTTAAGACAAGCTGACCAACCTAAACTTAGAAGAATGGTATGTATTGAATGTAGCTTTACGAGTGTTCACTAGACGTATTGTCATTCAAGAACGCGTGGAAGATCAACAATTAGGAGTCAAAAGCTACCAAAAGAAAATCAACCTCAAAAACCCAGACACATACCGTTCAAATCTCAGAAGAATGACTCCCTACACCCTTTACCCTGATATCCAAGGCATTATCTATGAATATGAAATGAATAGAAATTGTCTGATGCGCACTGATAAACTTCACAAGTTCAGTGATGGCACACTCAACCGTGTTCGAACTGCTCTCAATGATATTGCCCTAGGGATTGAGATGGAGTACTTGCCAAAGAGAAAATGGAGTAAAAAAGACATGCAAAGAGCTCGTGTGATGATCAATGCTATCGATAAAAAGCTTAGAGATAGAAGATTAATGAGAAGCTTGGAAAAGTTTGTTGGTGGAACACCTTACGGGGGTGACCTACGGTTGCTGGAAAGGGCAATATAACTTTGTCATATTTTGTCTTAACTCATTTCGGGTCATTTTCTCATATATAATAAAACTTATGAATATGTATATATGTAGTATAGACTTAAAAAGTATGCATAGATAGTTTTTGAGTATGAATTTTCAAGAATTTCTTAGTAAATTCAAAAAATTTCAAATTAACATACTCAAACACCATATAATTCCCTTATAATTTGAGGGGGAGCATTAAAAATGTTCCTAATACGGCTTGTTAATAATTGGACATTTTTTCCCCGAAAGCAGTTATATTTGAATCAATTGATATCCAAAATATCAAGAGATTTGACATTTTTGATAAGGGGAGAAAATGTGATTAAAATATATGGCTAATAATGTGATTTTTATGATCTCAAGTGTACGCTTTCCCATACATGTGCTAAACTCTTTCGATTAATAGATGCACATATAAACGGGGAACAAATGGTTAAGTGGTAGCTGAAATATGGAAGTACCAAAGACCGACCATTTAAATTACTGTATTAGAGTTATAAGGTGGTTAAGTTTAGGTATTCATTCCCATGATCCAGCCAGAACCGAAGGGGTCTACCCAGGGATATTCCACTAGATAGTGTAGTAGTCCTTAGGTATGAAAAAATGAGTAAAAGTGAGAATAAGGGAAAAGTGCCGACTGAGATGGAGCTAGTACTGGAAAAAACCTAACAAGGTACTAGTTATGAAGTCTCGGTAAGGGTTGAAGGGGTTGAAGAATTAAAAAGAAAAGTTAAGATAAAGGGTGAAAAGAAAGAAGCCTTCCTTACACTTAAACAGAAACCGAGTCAATACATCTGCTGTCAAGAATCACAAAGATGATTGCTGACATTGAAGACTAACATAATGGACCCAGTGATACAATGCACAACCCTCCCTAGCTACTCAGAATCTCTCAAAAGATTTCTGTTTCATTTCTCACGAAGATTACACGCATTTCTATCAACTTTCTGACTCCGAGTTAGTTGGTATCGAAAAGGTGGCAGTTTGCTCTAGCCTCCGATCACTAAAACCAAAGTGCACTATTGAGCCTAGAGCCAAAAGAGATCATCCATAAATCTCATTAGGATACTTGTCAAAATTATTCTTGCTAATTCACACAATGTGAAAAACAAGAAATATATATTAAGAGTCATACGCATTATCCTTGTAATTTTGCCAGAACATTCGAGTGACACTTAAGTATTCACAGTGAAGATGGAAAACCTGCTTGAGCCAACATTAAACAAGCTCTTGGTAGGTGACTTGTGAGATCCTATGCGGATCGAGCTTGTGATACTGGATATCAATTCGGTCCAAGCTTATGAATTGATGAATTTTGAAAAAGATAAAACTGTTGGTGTGTCATAAAAACCGTTTGCAATTTGACACACCGACTGATTTTCTAAATCGATTTTCAATCTTATGTCCATGGGAAGCCTCAAATGGGTATTTGAACATAGGAAAGTTAAACACGAATTGACGTCTTAATCGGGAAGATAGTAACTTACCGTTTCACTCTTACCGTGTTGTTTGCTTTGAGACGCTCTGGTAATGAGAACAGCTAGCGCAGCTGCAAAACCCTGTCAAGAAGATTCTTCAGAATTCTACCTGATCACAGGCAGTATTTATACTAAGTAACGGGGAACCGTGGTTGCTACAACCATATTCGACGAAGTGGCAAAGCCACTTTCATCCATATATATGTTGTTTTTCACTAACCCATTCATGTAGGTTTCTTGACGGTGGTAGCTGTTTCCTGATGACAAATCGAAGCCAATACCACATGCTCATACTCGACTAACATATATAAAGACATCATGAAAGCTCAAGTACATGTTTCATGACTTCCGCTACTCTGATACCGTATGTCTTTCTTGAAGCGACGAAGTATTAAGTTGATACCGCACGTCCTCCATAGAGTGATGAATTGTTAAAGTTAAAGAATATCAAGAAAGATGGTTACACACGCTTTCAACATCAAGAACAGTATGAGCATGTTGGTCTAGAAGTCACAAGATCACAAGAAGGTAAGAGATCACAAGATGATGATAAGAGATTATGCTTGGTTGATGATCTCAAAGAAGTTCTAAATCACATTCATATCAAGTCAAAGATAAAAGTCAAAGCCTAAAGTCAATGATCACTACATTAATTCACAAGTTAAAGATTGAAGTTAAAGACTACGAGCTCAAGACTAAAGTCAAAGCATAGTATGCTAGGTTTAAGTTTTTTTAAATTGGAGTGATCTCTCTTAAGGGGAGATTGTTAGAAATACAAAAAGTATCGGTCACTACCAATATGGTTAGTCATAACTCGTAGAGTAATCATATGTAATAGTAATAAGCTAACTGGGCCAAAGGCACATGGAAAGCCTATGATTAAGCCTATGGCCAGCCTTAGGTTGATGTATTTATACCCTTTCCACACATGGATAGGGTGTTGGTTAGTTCATTTGACACACATAATCTAATCTTTCTTTCTTTGTTACTTTCTCTCACTAGAGCCATCCTCCCATCCATTTTCTCTCTCTAGATTTCTTTATTCTTCTTTGGTGTTATAGATTACTAGTATTCTACAATTCACAATATGATGTAATAGGCTAGAAAGGGTAAACGGGCTTGTTTATGTAAGCTAATTGCTCACGTGTTATGGGCTAAAGCCCAAGTAATCCCGAGCCTGGCCCGTAGAAAGCCCATAGGCGTCCAAGCCTTATGGTCTAGGTATAAGTACCCCTTCTTCACAATGGAGAAGGGTTGGTTGTTCATTTTTAATCTTTCATATACTTGGATAATCCACCATCTCTTTTTCTCTCTACTTTCTCTCTCTAGTTCTTCCTTCTATTTTCTTCTTATTTTCTTATCATGATTCATGTATGTTATGGAAGTGATATGATATCTTAGGTCCTACAATTGGTATCAAGAGCCTCGGTGGGTTTAGTGTTATTTTGGTTCGTGTTTTGCCTATATCCGTAGCTTTCTATACGTTTTTTGGCCACGGCTTATTTTCCAAATAAGCTTATCATGTCAAAAGTTTGTTACTTTCTTATTTACTATCATTTAGGATAAGCTAGGGGTCAAAATAAGCAACACAACACATGTTTTATGGAATTAAAAGTGGGTTTTTATGTTTCATGTTCAAACCGTAGGTTTTAAGCCATTTTTAAATCATTTTATGCTTTGTTGTTGTTGTTTTCAAACATCAGGTTGTACTTCCTTCATTTTCGTACATTAGAAAAGCTTAGTCAAGAATCAAACATCTTTTTGGACACGAAAATTTTGGGTTTTTAGTTTGAAGAATGGCGATTTATGTTAACTGTTGAAGATGGTGATTTGTGCACTTGTAATTTAGCGATTTGTGTATTTTTTTTAGAGCAATTTGTGTACACTTCAAGATAGCGGTTTGTGCTGTTTTGCCTTAGCGATTTGTGTTTGTAGGGGTTCACATTCTCAATAGATATTTTATAAAAAAACATGAAACAAAACTATGGCCAAATTTCTAAATAATAGCGGTTTGTGTAATTCAAGGGCTTAGCGATTTATGTCATTACCCGTAGTGATTTGTGACAAGCTCTTGGCGATTTGTGTAACTAAGAAATAGCGATTTATGCAAACATTGATAGCGATTTGTGACGTCCCAAAAATAGTGATTTGTGACATTCAAGGTAACGGTTTGAGTAAGTTCAAGAGATAGCGATTTGTGTCAACCGAAATTCGTCTTCCACACTTCATCGAAATTCAAATTCGGTTACCATTTTTGGTTAAAGACAAAATTGGTTAAGACTTTATAATTAACCATTGGACTTAAAGGACAATTCATTCCACAACAACAATCACTTTACCTATTTAAGATCCTACAAATCATTTTCACATTTACAATTCACGGTAATATGGAAACGAAAGATACTTTATATTCGTGTTCGAATTTGGAAGAACAACAAATGCAACAAATACAAGACAAAGCAAAAAAGAGTTGCATGGTATTTTTTGACTATTTCATTCACACCTCAAGCTTCTTTCAAACAACGAATTAAAAAGAACTCGAACAGAGGATGGATTCAAACGAGCATTTACGACAATCTTTCGTCAAGATGTTGAGATTTTCATAGGCACAATGTTTCTAAATGTGGATCAGCTAGAAAAGCAACTTGACAAAGAAAAATTTCAAAAGATTTGATCCATGGCTTCTTTTAGAGTACTCGAGACACAGTTTCAGAAGTTCATCAAACCATGGATTTCTTTGGATGATGAAGATGGTATAATGACATGCAAGTACTTTTTAGAATGCACTCAACTCAAGGTTTAACAATTCCATGATACACTAATCCAACACATGGAATCCGTTAAGAAGTTAATTAATGAAAGAGCACTGCATAAAAGAGAGTATGACAGCAGGGTGAATGACAGACTGATGCAAACAACAGAGGGAAAGGTTGATACGAGTAAAGAATTAGATGCTAGTTTGGCTGACACAAAAAGCAGTGGGATAAAATCTGGAAAGCAGGATACAAGCAGCAGTTCAGGGAATGATGCAGATGCTGATGATGCAGATATAAAACCCGTCTATGATGAAGAGCCAATGGCTAAGGTATAATTAATTGTTGATCATAATGTATTTGCAATAGGACAATAGCATGCTGAGTAACCTGAATTTAATAATGATGGAGAGGTTGACCAGAATGCTAAACAATGTCATGACAAACGTCTTTTGCCTACTAAATTAACTGATAACCAAATAACTGAACTCTCATATCAATCTCTCGAATCTGAAAATATTTTTCTTAAAAACACCGGTGCCCAATTTCAAAAAGATTTTTTAAGAATGGAAGCACATTATGTTAATCTTGAACTTAAATATCAAAATCAAGCTTTAAAAGAAGGGCAACATGATTAATTTTCGGAAGTAACAAGTAATGAAGCCAAAGTTAAAAATAACATAGATGTAATTGAAACAATAAACATCGAATTGGAACATAAAGTGGCTAAATTACTTAAGGAAAATGAGACTTTGAAAAAGCATTACAAAGAACTTTATGATTATATCAAGACAACGAGAGCTACGACTATAGAACACAAAACTTCTTTGATTGCTCAAAATGCTGAATTCAAAGCTCAACTTCAGGAAAAAGGATTTTCAATTGCAGCATTAAAAAATGAGTTAAGAAAATTAACAGGAAATAGTGTGAATACTAAGTTTGCAAAACAATCAATCTTGGGGAAACTGAGTTTACATCTACTTAGAAACCAATCCGTTGTTAGACAACCGACTGCGTTTAAATCTAAACGACCTAAATCTTTAAAACCACGGTTTGCCTCCCAAGTTGATGTGAACAACAATTTGCCAAACCAGTCACTACACATTATTTGCCTAGGGAAAGAGGATCTGCCTTTGCAAAACCTCATCACATGATTGCACCTAGCTCATCTAGGTATAGCTCAAATGACATGGTTCATAATCACTACCTAGAGGAAGCTAAGAAAAAGACACAAGAAAGCGGTAGGAATTCAATACCTAGTGTGATGCCTTTTGCTATATCACAAAGCACATCTAATGGTAGCAAACCAAAACCTAGGATCAATAACCAAAACTCTAGGAATAGGCATGCATCTAAAAGTTGCGTAACGACAAAGACTATGCCCATAACAGAACACTCTAGGAATTCTAGATCTTTCTCGGACTTCAAAAATTTTGTTTGTTAGACATGTCAAAAATGTGTCTTTAATGCAAATCATGATACTTGTGTAACGCAATTCCTGAATGATGTCAACTCACATGCTAAGGTACCATCCCATAAGACAACACAAAGATACAAACCCGTAGAGCAAATAAGTGTTGCAAAGAAACTAGAAAGATAGATCCCTACAGGACATAGGTTTTCAATCAAAAAGACTTCCACTGTGCATGAGAAAACAATAAGTCATAGATCTTGTCTTAGGTGGAAACAGACGGGTAGAATTTTCAAAACTGTTGGTCTTAGGTGGGTTCCTGCTGGAAAGATATTCACCTTTAGCACAACCAAAGTTGACAGTGAACCCCCACGTGGTTCTAATACAGATATCACTAATCCTTATGAATGCATACAAAATCTTGATTCAAGTGCAGGTACATCCAAAAATGTTCAGGAGGAACAAAATCTTGATTTGAGTACAGGTACTCCTTTCAATCTAAAGACAGAAAGAATCAAGGCATGCATAAAAGAAAATATGATATCTGAGAGACCAAGGTTACATGGGACAACTTTGATACAAGAGATATCTGCTTGACCGAAGTCCCAGGGGATTCAATGTTTACTTACTTCTTGATTTTTTATTTTTTATTTTATTTTATTTTATTTTATTTTAATTTAATTTTTTTATATAAAATATGAAACATATAAAACCAAATACAAAAATATAAAATTTCAAAAAGCAAATACAAAATCAGAAAATCAAAAATTCCAAAAAGAATCTTCTCGACATGTCTCTTGGAATCGATAACATTTACGTAACTAGAAATGATGATTAATATTGTCACGGGTATGTAAATGAAGTTCGAGCAAGAGTTCAAAAGTTTCAAAACATGTCATTTTTAATTTTCTTAATGGCTTATGTGTAAATAAATAAAGGAAAGTTTATCTATAAACATAACTTATCCTCACAACGAAAAAATTAACTTTTCTCGATCTTGAGTAGTTTTTACAAGACATTCAAAGTGTTGAGCTCAAAAAAAGGTTAGTGTATGCTTCAGTGCGCTTATCCTTGGCGTTAGAGGAGAAGTCTTCTAACATATTACGTTTCCTCCGTTGTATGCTTTGTATGAAGAGAACAACTTTCGATTACCGGTCATGTGTTTTGAGCATCCACTATCTTTAATCCACTCATCGGGTTCCAAGTTTACTCCTAAGCATATTTCATCGGGCGCTTGAGCTACAAGGCAAGTTTCATCTTTAGTCTTTCCTACTTCATCTTCTCCATTGTCGCTCCATGCTCCTCCAATAAATGCTCTTTGATCGTTGTTCTTTGGCGGCTTTGAACATTCTCCAATGAGGTGATTTGGATCACCACATCTAAAACATTTTCTTTCACTTTTACCATAACCATCATTTCTACTTCTTTGGAATGTTTTTCTATCGCCTCGTGGTTGTCTTACAAATCTTCCTCGTCTCTTGAAGAATTTCTTGAATTCTTTTACGGCCATAGCATACTCTTCGTCTTCACTATCGGAGCTTGAGCTATCTTCATCACTTACTTCCTTTTTCACCTTTAATGCAAGAGATCTACTTTGTTCTTTCTTGCCTTTGACCGTTTCGAAGTCTTTCTTTATTACCTCTTCATAGACTTTCAAGTTTCCAATAAGTTCGTCAAGAGGTAAGGTTGTTAGATTCTTTGATTCTTCAATCGCCGTGACTTTCGCGCGCCATTTTGGATGTAATGCCCTAAGAAATTTCCTAACACAATTCTTGCTAGAAAAACCTTCATCAAGTGCTTTTAGACTAGTAATAATAGTGTTAAATTTAGCAAAGGCATTATCTATTGATTCCTCTTCCGGAATCGTAAATTGTTCATATTGTTGAACAAGAAGATCTATTTTGTTAGCTTTGACTTGATTATTACCTTGATGTGTGATTAGCAAAGTATCCCAAATTTCTTTTGCGGTTTGACACATAAAAATTCTTTCGTATTCTTTACGTGGCAAAGCATTATAAATTACCATTTTAGCTTCATTATTTTTTGCAAGTTTCTTTTTAAGATCATCATTTTGTTTATGAAAAGGTACAACTTCATCCTTTTTAGTTTCGGGATTATTTTGAATAGGAGGAAAATCACCATCGGTAATAACATGCCAAAGATCTAGATCTTTTGACTTCACATAAGTTTCAAATCTATTTTTCCAATAAATAAATCCATCACTTTCAAATAGTGGTGGTCTTTGCATAGATTGCCCTTCTAAATATTTTTCCGATTCCATAGATCGATTCAAGTTTTAAAATACAATTTATTTTAAAAATCTTGTTTAGCGTGGCTCTTGATACCAATTGTGGAAAACTAGAAGGGGGGTTGAATAGTTTACCGCTTTTTAATTAAAGGTTTTGAAGTGTTTGTAAAAAATTCTAGATTTGAATTTATGTGAACTCAACACTTGCACAATATGAACAATATATTTATCTAAACAATTGATATGATAGTATGAGGAGATAATGTAAGACAAGAGATAAGAGTAAGAACAATCAAACCACAACGCGAGGATTTATAGTGGTTCGGTAACGAAGCACCTCTTCGCCCTACTCCACTCCCCGAGCACCTAACTCGAGAGTTTTCTTCACTATGTCAACAAGCTCCCTTATGGCGGAGAAAACCGTACACAACGTTGCTTACACCGATTTACGACACAAAGCTAAATGTCGAGTTCTAATCTTAGCTAGAACCAATCTATCACAACACAACTTCACGACTTCACAACTTCACAACTTCTTCACAACTTCAAGACTTCCTCACAACTTCACGACTTCACTTCACCACACTACTTATGCCACAACTAACTAACACTACTTGGTAAGATCACATCGATTTATCTATACTTACAAAGATCGCCAAGATCTAGCTACTACACATAAATACAAGATATACAAAAGATTTACAAGTTATGATATGGATGCAATAAGATTGCAACAACACACAAAGGTGTAATACTTCTTCACTTGAGGATGGAAGTATTCTTCTCTTGCACTTGAGGAATTGAGCTTGGATCACTTGGAAACAAAGCTTTATGATTAAATGATCAAAGGATTTTGATGAGATGTGTGGGCTGTTTTAGAACAGAAAGAATGAGTGCAAAAGGTGAGAAAATTATGAAGAAAAGTCCGGTATTTATAAGACAAACTGGGGAGCGTCTACCTAGGGGAGGTCCCCTTAAATAGGTGGGCGGTCCCCTTAATTTTAAGGGGGTCGGCCGTGTATTTAAGGGGGCCGCCCAAGACTAGGGCTTCCCTAGTTTGTCTTTTGTGTAGGGGGAATTTTCTAGAACTTTTCTAGCCGTTTTAGGTCCGAAAATTTGAATTTCAAAATATTTATTTTGAATAAAACATTTCTTTTAATTGTAGAAAATGTTTTGTAATGTTTATAAAATGTTTACAACATTTTATAAAAGTGTGAGGTTGAATAAAAATTTCCTTTGATCATAAAATGCATTAAGCATTTATTTATTCATACATTTAAGTGATGTATTTGTTGAAATAAGAATTTACTACTAATTACTTGTTTACGTTTAATTTTACGTTGAAGCGATTTAATATTATATGTGATTTCAAAACGTAAGATTTGAAAAATTATAGTACAGTTTTTTAGTCATTGATATTTTATCAACAGTCTTCAAGCACCTCTAAAGACGCCTCCTAATCTCAACATAAGTCTTCCAGCAAGTCTGCCCATGTAGAGGAGCCAAGTCATGATGTTGAAGACTCAGGCATGCAACAAGATCAACAGTTCATCACGGGAGACAATGATGAACAACCCGCTGACAAGGAGGTTACCAAAGCTGACTGGTTCAAGAAACCCAAGCGACCTCTAACTCCTGATCCTGATTGGATTAAGAGACAACAAGTTGACTTTCGACCTCCTCATACCTGGATAAGTCAAGTTGTGCATGCTGAATTGTCATAAATCGGCTTAAGATTCCAAATCTGACTTAAGAAATTTTGGTTGGACCGGCATTCAACCTGCTCAAAGGAACTTGCAAGAGTATTACGAAATTAGAGTACCATCTTGAAGAATGTTCCAAAGCAACAGCTAAATGACTTGACTGGCATAACCCCGAAAACAAACCGTATCAGTTCGATCTCAGAAAGCCTCTTCCGTTAATTCAAGATCATCGAGGACGCCAAATTATCCCTAAGGATTACTTCATTAATAAAGATCTGGAATATTTGAAGGGTGGAGACTTAAGCACACGTTACTCAACTTCTGTGACAAAGACAAAGGCTGCTACTTATGAGCTTAAATGGATCGAAGACTTGGTTACCGAATTGTGCAGTCCCGTGCAGTTAAAATATGATCAACATGCTTACTTGGGTACTTCACACTAGGGTCCCAAACGCTAAAGTTTCTACGGATATGCAAGTAACTTGACTTCTTCTAAAGATGTTTACTCCAGAAGAAGAATCATTACGGTTACCAGACTTAAAATCATGAAGAAGTATGACTACGATCACCTGGAAGAGATTGAAGTTCGTCAAGATGATCAGAAGCTATATACGTTTAAAGAAGGTGATTTCAAAAGACTACATCTATAAGACATTGAAGACATGTTACTTCTACTCGTTCTACAAAAGCTGACCAATCTCACAATCGAAGAACGATATGATTTGAATGTGGCATTACGTATGTACACCAGACGTATTGTCATTCAAAGGCAGGTGGAAGATCTTCAATTAGGTGTCAAAAGTTACCAAAAGAAGCTCAATCTCACTAAACCTGACACATACCGATCAAATCTGAGGAACTGAACCGCATACACTTCATACTCAGACCCTCATGGAATAATATACGTAGATCAGAATAGGAGAAAAAGATTGATGCGCGCTGATGAACTACACAAGTTCAGTGATGGCACGCTCAATGATGTTCGGTCTGCTCTTCACGACATTGCTGCGGGAATAAGAATGGAATACCTGCCAATGAGGAAATGGAGTAGCTTAGACAAGAAACGGGCTTGGGTTATGGTTCAGGATATAGACAGGCAACTTTATCAGAGGAGGTTGATGCGGAATCTAGAGAAGTTCGTTGGTAGAAGGGTATACGAGAAAGATCTCAGGCTACTGGAAAGGACAATATGACTTTGTCATATTTTGTCTCAACACATTTCACGTCAATTTCTCGTATATAATAAAACTTGTGAATATATGAATAAATAGTGTAGACTATAATTAGGCTTATATAGTGTTTGAGTACGAATTTTCAAGAATTTCTTAGTAAATTCAAAAAAATTCAAATTAACGTACTCAAACACCATATAATTCCCTCATAATTTAAGAGGGAGCATTAATATGTTCCAATAATCGGCTTGTTAATAATTGGACACCTTCTTCCTGAATGCATATATTTTATCAATTAATATCAAAAATATTAACAGATTTAACATTTTTGATAAGGGGAGAAAATGTGATTAAAATATATGGCTAATAATGTGATTTTTAAGATCTCAAGTGTACGCTATCCCATATATGTGCTAAACTCTTCGATTAATCGATGCACATATGAAGGGGGAGCAAATGGTTACGCGATTGGCTGAAATGTGGAAGTACCAAAGACTGACCATTTATATTACTGTATTGGAGTTATAAGGTGGTTAAGTTTAGATATCTATTCCCATGATCTAGCCAGAACCGGAGGGATCTACCCATGGATATTACACTAGATAGTGTATTAGTCCTTAGGTATGAAAAAAGGAGTAAAAGTGAGAATAAGGGAAAAGTGTCGACTGAGATGAAGCTAGTACTGGAACAAACCCAACAATGTACTAGTTATGAAGTCTCGGTAAGCGCTGAAGGGGTTGAAGAATTAAAAAGAAAAGTTAAGATAAAGGGTGAAAAGAAAGAAGCCCTCCTTACACTTAGGCAGAAACCGGGTCAATACATCTGCTGTCAAGAATCACAAAGATGATTGCTGACATTGAAGACTGACATCATGAACCCAGTGATGCAATGCACAACCTTCCCTAACCACTCAGAATCTCTCAAAATATTTTTGTTTTATTTCTCACGGAGATTACACGCATTTCTATCAACTTTCTCACTCCGAGTTAGTTGGTATTGAAAAGGTAACAGTCTGCTTCAGCCTCCGAACACTAAAACTAAAGTGCACTATTGAGTCTAAAGCCAAAAGATATCATCCATAAATCTCATTAGGACACTTGTCAAACTTATGCTTGCTAAGTTCACACAATGTGAAAAACAAGAAATATATATTAAGAGTCCTACGCATTATCCAGGTGATCTTGCCAGAACATCCAAGTGATACCTAAGTATTCACAGTGAAGATGGAAATTCTGCTTGAGCCAACATCAAACAAGCTCTTGGTAGGTGACTTGTGAGATCCTATACGGATCATGCTTGTGATGCTGGATATCGATTCGGTCCAGCTTATGAATTGATGAATTTTGAAAAAGACAAAACTATTAGTGTGTCATAAAAACCGTTGGCAATTTGACACACCCACTGATTTTCTAAATCGAGTTTCAATCTTATGTCCATGGGAAGCCTCACAAGGGTATCTGGACATAGAAAAGCTGAACACGAATTGATGGCTTAAACGGGAAGATAGTAACTTACCGGTTCACTCTTACCGTGTTGTCTGCTTTGAGATGCTCCGGTAATGAGAACGGCTAGCACAACTACGAAACCCTGTCAAGGAGATTCTTCGGAATTCTACCTGATCACAGGCAATATTTATACTGTGTAATGGGGAACCGTGGTTGCTACAACCGTATTCGACGAAGTGACAAAGCCACTTTCGTCCATATATGTTGTTTATCACTAACCTATTCATGCAGGTTTCCTGACGGTGGTAGTAGTTTCCCGATGACAAGTCAAAGCCAATACCACATGCTCATACTCGACTGACATATATAAAGACATCATGAAAGCTCAAGTACATGTTTCAAGACTTCCGCTACTCTGATACCGTACATCTTTCTTAAAGTGATGAAGTATTAAGTTGATACCATACATCCTCTATAAAGTGACAAAGTGTTAAAGTTAAAGAATATCATGAAAGATGGTTACACAAGCTTTCAACATCAAGAACAATATGAGCATGTTGGTCCATAAGTCACAAGATCACAAGAAGGCAAAAGATCACAAGATAATGAAATGAGATTATGCTTGGTTGATGATCTCAAGAAGTTCAAGATCACATTCATATCAAGTCAAAGATACAAGCCAAAGCCTAAAGTCAAAGATCACTACATCAATTCACAAGTTAAAGATTGAAGTTAAAGACTACAAGCTCAAGACTAAAGTCAAAGCATAGTGTGCTAGGTTCTAATTTTTGTAAATTGGAGTGACCTCCCTTAGGGGGAGATTGTTAGGAATATGGAAAGTATCGGTCACTTCCAATATAGATAGTCGTAGCTTGTACATTAATCAAATGTAATATTAGTAAGCTAACTAGGCCAAAGACACATGGAAAGCCTATTACTTAAGCCCATGGACGATTAGTGCTTAAGGTATAAATACCCTCTCCACACATGAAAAGGGTGGTTGGTTGGTTCATTTCACACACATAATATAATCTTTCTTTCTTGGTTACTTTCTCTTACTAGAACCTTCCTCCTATCCACATTATCTCTCTAGAATTCTATATTGTTCTTTGGTGTTATAGATTACTAGTATTCTACAGTCTACAGGGGCAATAAGAGCATCATCAAGGGCTTTCTGTTGAGCTTGAGTGGTATTCATGTTTATGCTAAGATTTGACCAATACAATTTATATACATAACCAATTTTATATATAACACACTATAAGGCCTTTGATTGTTGAATACTTAAGCTTGATTCATGTTGTGACATCATTTTAATGATTAGGCACATTAAGGCATTTAGCATGTTTGATCAAGATCTAATCATCCGAAGGGCAACTTAATTGGGCATAATGTGAAAGGCAATTAATAGTGCTTTTTGGAATCCTATTGAAACTAACTTGTAGAGAATAGGGTACCTAAGACATGTTCAGATATTCTTATTGAACCTTGTTATATAGCCTACTTAAGTTGTTTAGATTGCATAATTAACTAATTTTAATTAGCTACCAAACTTGAGTTTTAAATTGCCTTCAAAAAAATTCAATCTTAAAATTCCTTAAAATCCATTGCTAAATCGCCTCCTATTGAGGAGTGTTAAATCGCCTCCTATAGGAATTGTTAAATCGCCTCCTTAATAGGGTTGTTAAATCGCCTCCTTAATGAGGTTGTTAAATCTCCCCGTGAAGGCGTGTTGTTAACTCGCCTCTTATAGGCTTGGTGTTAACTCGCCTCGTGAAGGGAGTTGTTTACTCACCTTCTGAAGGTGTTGTTAACTCGTCTCTCAAAGGCAGTTGTTAACTCGTCTTAAAAACATACATTACCACAAGCATGAAATTTTAAGCTTAAAGACTTGTTCAAATAGCATTCATATGAGTTGTATAACACTTAGGATCAGTTATAACAACAATTAGGCACAGAATCATCAAGAACGATCAAGAACGAGCGTATTTATCCTTTTTTACCACATTCATTTAAAAAAATACAAACAAAAATTCCTTTGATAACACATTTAAGGAAGAGAATACAAACGTCCTAGCATAAAACCTATAAACATATTTAACTAAATCCCTAAAACCCAAATTTTCGCAAACAAAAATTATCAGGAACACATTCATATGATAACCAATCACAAAACTGTTTTAACCGAGTGTTCTAAACACCTAAACAAACAAAACCCCTCACTCAATTTAGGTTTTTACCCAGTCTTGATTTTGATGAACCCTAATTCAATTTTTAGGATTTTCGAGATCAAATCCATATTAAAACTTAATTCGTTTGAGAGATGTGTTGTTTAGAGTGTGAAGAACGAGTTTCTAGTTATACCTTTTGAATGATAACAACTTGAAATGAAGATTAGGAGATGACGATTTTGATTTTGAGGTTGGGAGGGAAAATAAAAAATATAAGTGTGTTTGTGTGTGTGACGAAGTGACGGGGTGTGGGAGGGTTTATTAAATCAATTTTGGTTTTTAACCCTTTTGCCCCCCAAGTATCCTATCTATTTCATATTTCTTTTATAAGTTTTATTAGGCAATTTAAGTTTAACAAATGGCACAAATAGTCCCTAATGTTTTTAACTAGCATACCTAGAAACTTATATTTGCTATCTATTCCCTAAAAGGCATAAACACATAACAGTTAAGGCTCACATAAGCTAAACTTAATTAACTCCCTTTTAATTGTTAACCCGTTATTGTTTAAAACCTTTTCCTTTATCACAAACTGATTTTATGAAGAAGATATTTGACATTTTCTCCCCCTCAAACAATGACCCATTTTCTATTTAAAGAGCTGTAGTCGTTGTTTGAGTGGTCAAATGTCTTTGAAAATGATTTTCAAATGACTTTTTGATATAAATATTCGAAAAACAACACCATAGAAAATAAGATTTCTCTTATTTTAACACATAAGCACACTGATACGTAAACTTATAGAATATAGGAAGCACGGGTTGTGATGCAAAGTAATCACAAGCCTTTGCATGATCATAAAGTAGACCATGCCCTAGAATTCATTCCAGTTGTTAGGCCAAGTTTTCTCTTTGAAAAACTTGCATTTAAGATGATGACCGGGTTGCTATCGAAAATAATAACAAGCCATTTTTGGCATGTTTTAAAAGCTTTTAAACTTCTGCTCGAACTTCATTTACAGCCTCGTATCATTATTAAATGACATTTCTAAGGCCATGAATGTTATTGATTTTCAGAAGACATGCCATAGATCCATATTTTTATATTTTTCTATTTTTTTTTATTTTGTATTTTGTTTTTAATATAAAAAAATTTATAAGGAGAGAAAAATCTTTTTGTGTTTTTGTGATTTTATATATGCATAATATACAGATGATATAAGAATAGGTACCACCTCTACTCTTCAGCTTCATTTTCCAGTTCATTCAGAGTCTCAGAAGTAAAACTTCTCATCCCCAGCTTGTCGATATGGAATTCAATTCTTTCTCGACATAGAGCCTTGGTGAAGATGTTCGCCAACTAATATTCCATTCTGACAAATTAAAGATCGACGACTCCATTCTCCACTCGCTCTTTTATGAAGTGATATCTGATGTCGATATGCTTTGATCGAGAATGTGGAACATTGCTGCATCATAAGGTAATAACAATTTTGTTATCACAGTTGATAGGTCACATGAATCTTGAATCAATCATATCAACATGTAAGATTAGAGAGAATGAGGGCAAGTAAAAGGAAAATTCAAATCTTATTATGGAGGAAAAAATGAGAGTTTATTACAAGGGTATCACCCTCTAATGAAGATTAGAGGGCTATTTATAGGCAATGGGAGGGAGGCTTCCCTTCCTTATTTTCCTAACTTGACAATACTAGTCTATAGACTTTGGTTATTATGATATTTCTTACTTAAAGCATAATAAACCTTATTACAAGCTATATTAAACTAAACAAAATAAAGTCTAATAACAAAATATAATAAAACCACATAATCGACACTTTTCATAAACCTAACAATCTCCCCCTAAGGGTCGATTATTCTGGGCGTTCCCTCCTTGGTCCAAGTGGTCTTCCATTCACGTACATCTCCCATCTTCTCATTTGATCTCGATAATTCAATCGAACTTCAATCTCTTCTTCAAACAACTTAAGAAACTCAACTTCATCATTTGTGAGTTCTTTTTGCACATAGCCATACTTGACATCATTATAATAACTCTTTAGACCTTCAAGCGTTCTTCTCAGTGTTGCATCACAAAACTTATGTATCTCTGAAGGTCTCATCACCCTTTTCTCTTTCTTGCTATTAGTGTAAATGATTCCATGTACGGGCTCATAGACAATAGAAAACACATCATATTCTTCAATTCCTGGGAATGTAATTGTTGGTGCAGTGAGATTAATCTTCTGTTGATAGCTTTCGATTCCAAGTTGAAAATCGTGCACTCTTTCCCATATCACTGAACTCCTGATGAACACTGATAGAGACCATAGCAATCCTGTATTAGCATAATCAGGTACCTTGTTATTCATGATCAGCAGATACATGTCTTCAATGTCATTCTTATTGAGGTTCTTGTAATCTGGCTCGGTTATTGACACTATGCAATCATTAGCTCTTCTTGCCACAATCTCTATGATAAACTTATGTTCATGACCCAATTCCTAGTATGTCTTGATGACTTGAACGATCTTAGAGTTTGAATAGATCTCTTCCTTTAGTCTTCCAGGTTCTTTTTGTCTCCTTATGTAGAAGATCTTCGCATGAGGATTCTTCCAGTTTTCAACACCATATCTTGCATAAGTGGTGTAAGAGTTTCATATACCCAAAATATATATAAAATATAATACTTTAAAAGAGCAATTAAGAAAATTCTCTAAGGAAAATTCACTCTCAAAAATA